>DWLS01000715.1:0-27313 GCA_018246255.1 Pachliopta kotzebuea
TCATCGATCACATCTTCACTTAACACCAGGTGGGATAGTGGTCAAGCATTAACCTATACATAAGTAAAAAAAAAAAATATTATGTATGAGCGATAACTGATATAAATCATAGCATTGTTGGCAAATTTTTGTGATTTTTTCAATGCTCACTCGTATGTTTCTTGTTATATGTGATTATTTTTGTTAATTTGATAAATAAATGTATACACCTTAGAGAATGCAGGTGGAGAGTGGCAACGTCCACCCCGTCGACGAGCACGCGGCCGCTGGCTGCCGGTGCGAGTCGCAGCAACGCGCGCAGCAGCGAACTCTTGCCCGCACCCGTACGACCCACAACCGCAAGCCGCTCGCTCGGTCGGCACGCGAACCGCACGCCACACAACGCCGCCGACATACGCTCACCACTGCGAATTTAATCACTTATCGGATTCTAGTAATAAAGGAAGATGTGCGAGTCGTCGTTGGTTTCAGAATTTTCACACGTATGATTATAAAATGTTAATTAAAGGCATAGAATATAATTATGCATGTATTTTACATTGACTTTAACTTGTGCTAACGTTACAATTTATTAATGTAGCATGGGATGTAAATTTAAAGATAGAATAATTAAATAACATAAAAAACTTTAAATATCATAAACTTACTTATAATTAAGGTACACATCCTCAAAACTGATGACCCCGTGAGAAGGCCAACCGTAAGGAGGAGGATCCCCGTCTATTTTTTCACTTTCAACCTGTTAACAAATTTTTCTCAAATCTGACTGCCTTCCTGGCGCTTGCGTTATAACACGGCGGCCCTTGGTTCAATTCCGAAGCGATTTAAGGTTTGCTAGTGCTAAGGTTTTTCAAACCCTCCTAACTACCTGCAGTTCCAATATTGCAAATATGTCGCCTTAACAGCATTACTGACTTCCGGTTATCGTATATAACACGTGTGAGTCAAAGTATTGTTGGCGACCTCACTGAAGTGAGGTAATGTAATATCCACAACCTTATATCTCACATAAAACCATGGAAAATTTGAGATCAAGTTAGTATGGTTAAAAAATTAAGATGAAAAACGCGTATAAAACATACAAACTTTAATTACACTTGATGTATATAACACAATACCTTTAAACCTAACTTTATTTTCAATACCTCCGATGGATATCCATCGTTGGACATAGGTTACCAGTAATATATTCTACAAGCAAAACAAAAGAACAATGTCTTGCGCTCTTGATGGTAAGTCTACGAGTCCAAGCAATTTTATGTCGTCTGCCTACCTAGTGGGATCTACTTACGCTGCTCTTTCTGGTACGGTGTCACACTCTAACACTAACTCCCCAACAGAGTTTACTCGAGTTTAAATATATAATCAAAAAAAGCAAAAACAAGCAAAATCTAATACTGAACCTGTGTAATATATTCCCCAATACGTTCAACGGCGATCATTTCTCGCTCCGTCTCCGTGAAAGAGTTAAGAACGTTACTGAGCATCGATGTCATCGAGAGTGCATACGATATAGCCAAACCGACCAGTCCTAACAAAAGAAAATATTTTGTTACTATGCAACGACAAACTCAATATGTTCTTGCAGTAATATATATTTTATATATGTTAGAATCATTTCTATGATAATTATTGTTTGTGAGTGCTCTTACAAAACTACTAGTAGAAGTTTTGAAAGTGCAGCCGTTCGCTTTTCACAGCAAATTGAAATTTTAAATAAATTATAAGAAGCTAACGACTCTGTTTTCAACGATATTTGCGAAGACAATAAAAAAAGTTAAAGAGAAATAAGTCATTGGAATATTGTAATGCTGTAACTTAACTACCAAAAGAGTCCTTTGAGAAATGGGACACAATGCAAGAATGTTTTGAGCCTTTTAAGATCTTTTCAAACTGTTACAAAAAGAATTGTCTTTCATTTTATTTCCTATCATAAATTTACAGTCCAAATTTTTTAACTTCTATTTTTGAATTTTGATACCTATGACAAACAATTTCAGACCAATTTTAGATTTGTTAAATTTCATTATGTATATAATAGGTCGGGGAAAAAGAAATCCATTATTTTTATATGAACTTCAGGACTTTATTTTACATGCTTCGGATTGTCCGATTTGGGTCAAATATGCGGGTGAATATATATAATATAAACACATACATACACATACGTAAAAATAAATTTATATTGCACGCGGTGATGATAATATATTATTTTTTGGAGATGCACTAAATTTATTTCTAATAGTACAAATTTTTCTAAATAATTTGAAAACTTGCCAAACCACACGTTCCTCAAAAAGGTCTCAGGTTATTTCGTAATGAATATATTAAGAGAGTGATTTGGAGGATATGATGACACGCGTCTTTACCTGGGTCGGCTGCGTGCACGATGCGCTGCAGGACTGCAAGCAGTGCGGCGGCTGCGACAGCGGTTCCGGCGGCGATCTGCAACCGCAAAGCGAGCCATTGCGCCGCTGCCGCGCTGCACAAAGCTGCGCGCTGCCACGCCTCCACTAATTCGTCGCCGTGCTCCGCCCACCGATTGTTTGCGCCAAATGCGCGGATTGTTGCAAGACCTTCGTTATAAAACATACTATCATGCAACGCTGTGACTTTGACTGCCATGCTTCCATCAACTAACTACTGGACATAGACCTCTCCCAAGAAACGTAGCTAGTGGCGTTCCTTGGAAGATAAATATATGATATTATAAAAATATTACTAAAATAGCCTTAGATTTAATTACGTGAAACAGTATCAAGTAATGAAATACATATCTTAAACAAAATTATTTAAAAAAAAACACTTGTAGTAGAAACTACTAGATAGTGATCGACACAGAGGTGCAGATCATTATCTGCTGCGACATAAACTATGATCCTACTGTATTCTTTGAATCATAGTGTTAACTTATTTTATGACCATTTTTTAATGAAAGACAAAACAATTAAAAGCGGGTCTGAGAAACGTCGTTTCTCTCCTTGTCAATTTTGCGATATATCTATATCGCTATTTAAATTTTTACTAACTTCCGATTGGTCGACTAGAATCGGAAACACATAAAGAAAATATTTTTTAACGAGGAACACTTTTACTTTAATATAGATATCAAAAATATGCACCATTAAGGGTTTTGGTGACTTTAGTTCCACTTCCCGGTGGTCGGTTATAACAAAAGTACATGTAAATAGTAATTTTTAAACAAGGAACATATTTTTTAAGGTTTATAGCCCACGCGATTTAATACATGGCTTAAAGCACGTGATGGTTAGTCTTACATATAAACTGCACATAAGTTAAAAAAATTATTGGTGCTGGCCCGATTCGAACTCGGTACCTTCGGAGTGGACGAGAAACACATTTGTATAAGAATAATGTCAAAAATATGCATAATTAAGGTTCTTAGTGATTCGTCACCACTTTCGGGTGGCCGACTAGAACCGGACATGGTTAAGAACCGTACCCACCTTAATATTAATGCCAAATTACATTTTGGTCGGCCTTATTGTTTGACCAGGGCGCGTCCACAACAAAATTCTTAACACTACTTTTCTTTTTTACTTTACTTTTTTTTTTACTATTTTCCACAAATTGCATTTTTTTTTGTTTAAATACATTTTTGAATGAATAGAAGAAAGCTAAAGAAAATCTCTATGACGTACCTTCTTTTCTCCTACACGTCAAGGGAGCTGAGAAAGCACTTTCATTAGCGGTTGAACAAATCCCCTGCAGTGAATTTGGTCAAAATTTCTACGGCTAACCAGAATTGATTTATTTTATAAGTCCGATTATTAATGTAAGATAGCGATTGCACAATTATAGCATGCCTTCATTTGAAGTAAGTTGATATATTATCGGATAATTATAAGGCTGAACCGTCTTTAGCGACGTATACAACTCCTCTGCAGCTGGGCAGATCAGGGGCCCACGGTCTATTTGAACTAAGTTGTGCAATATACAATAAAAACGAGGGAAGAAAATAGAATGACAAATCTAAAGTATGGAAGAAGAAGAAAGACAAATTGAGTGAAAGGAGGGAAAAGAATGATAGAAAATTTGAATTAAAAATTAAAATGATGTAATCGAGCCTTGGCCCACACTGACCAAAGGATGGGTGATTAAAAGAAAAGAAAATAGACAATAATATACTAAAATAATGTGGACCAAAATTTTTAGCGTACAAATTCTATTTGAGAAGAAATTTTTATAAATAGGCATACCTTCCAGTGTATCATTAAAATGTACGTAAATAGGCGAAAGCGCAATGCTCTGCAATCTCTTCAGTTGCCTGGAAGTGATGCGGTAACGACGCTGCAGCCGGTAATATATAAATGACATTGGTATTACACCAACTAATAGCCAAGGTAAACCATACACTGTCACTGCTACAGCTCCTGAAAAAAAATATTATAACATGTTAGACTAATATACCGCACGTCATAGTAGTTATATCTTTGAGGGAACATCTAAAAATAAAGATAAATTGGGACAGACAATTAAATACATAATTATTGAGCAAATGCTGAACCATATACTTTTGACCGAATTTAGTATTGTATTTATCTTTAATCTACCATTTCATGTCCTAATATTTAATGTTAAGTAACGACGGGGCCGTGGCTAACGAAGGTGGAACTCAGCATTGATGTTATGGCGGAAGATATACAATACCATAATGGTAGTTAACCACGCGGGTACGGAAACAACTATACCGCAGATTAAACTCGAACGCTAAAGCTACAATTAAGAAATGAAGAGGTGACATTGAAATTACTTTATTTCTGGGTCGGTACAAATACTAGAAACTCACCAATTAAAGAGAACACTTGTGCTAGAAAAATGTTTAATATGAACGGCAATGAATCGTCCACTGTGTATGTATCAGATGAAAATCGATTGATTATCCGACCCGTTGGCGTTACATCGAAAAATTTTACTTTCGCCTGAAATTATGGAAAAATAAATATTATTCAGAAAAACGTAAAAACAGCGTCCGTCGTAATAAAATGTTTTTATTATTTTGCGTCATTTAAATTGACAGAGACTCAAAATGTTAAGTCAAAATTACTCAAAGATAAAGTTTTCTTGCATAAAAAAAAAACATGATCATCATTTGATCAATAAATTAATATAATAAAACAAATTTAATCAAAAATAGGCACACTAACTTCTATAATGGTTTTCAAAAGTATTTTGTGTATCCTTCCTGCAGCTTTTACGCCTCCATATGCGAACAGGAATGCCCTCATCACAGTGAAGAGCATATTTAATCCAGCCAGAGAGAAGTATATTTCCAAATAATAACTATCACTGTATCCGGGAGTACCGTTAGTTAATTGTACATAATGCAAACCAGGTGACTTCGAACCCGTAGTCACATTCGCAACACTGTACATAACACCCAATGAACTATTTAATTCACTATGTAGAATATTATTTATAAAGTTGAAACCGTGATCCAGTACTGTTTGATTTTCCTGCAGTAAACCGTCGGCATTTAAATCCGTAGAATTCATAGCCGTGTTTTTAATCCAAAATGTTAACCAAAGGAATGTGTAGTTTTGCGACAACTGCATGAGTATGAGAGATATTATGATTGATGCTGAAAGGAATACGCCAACGGACCGCAAATATAAACATATCACCCACCAACCAACAGTTCCTGTTGTCATTGTTTCCTGCAATACAGAAAATGATTTTTTATTCGGCGCAATGACTAGACGAGCAAAATATTATACCTATAGTAAGTAATACATCCGTCAATAACAATCTGACACTGGTTAAAATCATATACACTGCACTACATCGTGCTTGTCGAATTGAGACTCACGTTGATAAATTTCGTTATCTTAGTATTTTTACTAATTACAGCGCCATTCTAGTCGAAACATATTTTTCGCACAAGTGCACTAGCCTTTGCGGTGGTTTTACTTAGATAGACTTCCGCAACAAATTACTATTGCATATTGCGTGCAACTCTTGCTCTATATGTATATATTGCATTAATAGTACTAGACACTGACGAACGGAACTTAGTTTTAGTTTAAAAACTGTTGTAGTTTTAGTTTTAATTTAAATGACATCCGTACATACATTTTTTCGTGTAATAATTAACAATACACGCATGCATTATTGCTTTATTGACTTTGATAGTATGTTTAAACTGCTTTTAATTGAACCTGTGAATAACAGTTATTTAACAAATTTACATTATATGTAAAAAGTTATTACCTCATTGTCTAAGCTCTGTCTGCTAATATTATCAACAGAATCATCTGTGGGGCGATGCTCCCTTTCCGTTATAGATTCTTCTCCTAACATCTCCGTATCACATGGTAAAAACTCTTCTATTTCGTTAATAACTAGTTCCGGTGGTCCTATAAAAAATTATGTACACGGTCATTGAATTTTTTCAAAATTTACTTAAAACCTATATAGATATTCACTTAAAATCATTCTGCGTACCATAAGCATGTAGTTCTCCGTAGGCCAAATGAAGCACGCGGTTTGCACGTGCCAAATAGCGCGGCGAGTGTGCGACTAACAGCCGAGTAGTATGGCGCAGCATGCCCAGCACGCAATGCTGCATGATATGCGTCGCCACACGCGCGTCCACACCCGACAGAATGTCGTCCAGCAGATACACTATGACAAAATTTATAACATCATTATAATCATATTTTTTGTAAGCATTTACAGAAGTAGCATAGTTAATAGTGGATTATTTTAAATTATTAAAAGGAAGGAACAGAAAAATGTAAAACCATAGTTACCCTAGCGTAACCAACCATATTAGAATCATATATTGTAATAGGAACAATTAAGAATAAGCTCATGGTTAAACCTAATAACAATATCTGGAGGACCGCAATGCGCAAACCATATATACAACGATAGATTTGTGGTCCTAATATATTTACGTAACACATATCTATTTGAAACATCAGCTGTAAACAATAACCGAATCTCTGAAATAAAAGTTAGTTCACTATTTACATTTATACTAATCATCAGTCCCTAATTTGTGTTTTTATAAACCCTTCCGCCCGGTCGCTCAACATAACTCCGTCTAATAGCTTTTGTCGTGGACCGTCTAACTAGTATTTAATATTCCAAGTATAATATATTTATCTTCAGGGACTGAGGGATTTTGGACGAAAAGACCTTACGAAGGCAGGCAGGGCACATAGCTCGCAGAACCGATGGAAGTTGGGACTCAAAGTGCTGGAATGGCGACCCACTCTGGAAAGCGCAGCGTTGACAGACCTCCCACTAGGTGGACAGACGATATAAAGAGTCGCAGGGAGCCATTGGATCCAAACAGCACAAGATCGTATTTTGTAGAGTACTTTACAAGAGACTTATGTCCAGCAGTGGACGTCCATCGTTTGAAATGATGATGATGAATATATTTATTAACCATATATAACATAACGTAACTCTATCTTAAATTATAACGTGCTATTGCACCAGTTCTCTGCTCAATTTTATGGTAAAATGGAAGAGAATGCCTTTTGGCATTAAGTCCTCCTTTTTGTGAGCATATAAAGATTTTAAATAAATATTTTGGTTTAAGTAGCAGTTGAAATCATAAAAAGCACTATACAATGCAAATTTTCGATGCTAATATACCTTGTTTTTCTTGATATACAGCTCGAGCTAAGGCAATTCTCGTCCGTTGACCGCCGCTTAGTGTACATCCTCCTTCACCAACATGGGCATTCCATCCGAGAATGTTGAGATCCTCTTAAAAAAAGACAATTCTTTTAATAAGTTTTAGACGAAATACATAAATATTAATTGCAGGTTTTAACAATTCACCTGTTAAGGCGCATGCATCAATGACAGAACGAAACTTTGCCTCGTCATATGGTTTACCAAAGAGTATATTGTCGCGTATGGTGCCGCGTACTAACCACGACTGCTGAGATACATATCCAAAGCCTGCAAATAAGTTTTTAGATTTAATAACATCAATTTACCTCTCTTATTATTGTAAGACAAGAGGATAACCGCTTCTCAGCATAGGTAAATCAAATTTATTCAACTCATATAAGAACATTACATATTTTTATATCAGTGATACTGACTTGTATAGTTTTTGTTACTTTAATCAATTTTTTTAAACAATTTTGTGATGCAGAAATGAAAATAGTATTTTATTATGTGCTTGTTTGCTTAAGAAAAATAAATTTTCACTCGCATCTGTTTTACTATTGTGATTAAGTTTTTGAAAAGCTCTATTAAAAAAAGGCATTCATTTCATGATTTTTTTTTAATGATATCAATAGTTTTAGAAAAAAAGAACTCACTATTCAAATTTTCTGGTAACTGTAAATCTCCGTTAACTTTCAACATTTCTCCAATAATAGCGTGAAGAAGTGATGTTTTTCCACTACCAACCTTACCGGCAATACCTATAAGTTCCCCTTTACCTATTTCGAAAGAAATATTCTTTAACATAAAGGATTCTTCGCGTCTAGATGTAGAAATATCTGATGATGAAGTAGAATCCTCTTGTTGTATATTCCGTTTGGACAATTTCTTCATAGATTTACCTTTATTTTTCGAAGCTCTTTTTTGTGATATCTGTGGTATGGAAGTTTTTGCCCAAGTAAATGAAGCATTTTTAAATATTATAATTTTGTCTTCATCATGATTTGTATTGACCCTATCATAATAAAGATCTGAATCCATATCTGGAAGCTAAAATAGAATTCATCGGGACAGGTCACATTTAAATATATACGTGACAAATTTAACTTATGTTAATATAAACATACGTCTAGAAGTTTCTGTATTCTTTTTATTGACACCCAAGCTTCAGTAAGGCCATTGAGAACCCATGGGAATGCATTTAATGGTGCTATGAGCATGTTGATCAACGCGACTGTTGTAAATACCTAAAATTAGAAGTAAAAAAATTACACAAAGTTAACAATTTTTAAATAAAAACACATAAAATACATAATTTTAACAAAATGCATTGATAAAGTAAGAATATTAAAAAAAATATTCTGCAATATATTAAACACAAAAATAAAACCAATATTATTTGTTATTTTAATTTTTTAAAATAATATATTAATTTAAAACATTTATTTAAATAGTTTTTATTTATTGACAATCATTAATTATCTATTGTAGTAGCTGCTTATACTAGCTGTTACAAAAAATAATAATTGTATAAGGCTATCGTCGGTTATGTCATGTTATATGTCGTATGGCATGATTTTTAGATAGATTTCTATCTATACCTATCTATTTAGGTAGATAGAGAATTCCAATTTTAACCTTACATACACCCTATTTTTGTCAGAATCAAGATTTACGAAGTATTTTTATTATTATATCTGCAGTGCTCTTACCTATTTGAGCTCTTACACAACTCCACTTTCACCCCTTATCCGATAAAAATCTCGAAAAGGTGTAACAACTTGTAATTACGGCCACACTGGAGTAATATACAGGGGTATATCTTTCGCAATGAAAAAGTAAGTAAATACGATTTGCTTAAGAAAACACTTCAGACATAATATATTTTTTTTTTTTTTTCGGGTCATAATATATTACGTATAACAATCATACCATAGCAGCATCAAGTGTTTGTCCTCGTAAAGCGTGTGTGCCAAGAGTCAAAGCAGCAACTAGTACAGGTGTCGTGGCCCATAAAACTACGCATATTGCATCCAAATATTTCCGACCGCGCAAATAATGCAGCTCGTTGGATCTTGCCTCTGAGAAAGGACATTAGACATAGAGTTGAAAGCATACATTTTAAATATTTTATAATCAAAGGTAACGAAACTTTTTAAAAATAGTTAATAAATTGCGCAAATTTAAAATATATTAAAACATTAATCAGATGGCAATCTTTTAAGTGATTAATTTCTTTACTAATAAATGAAATCGGATTAACCTACGTTTAGTAATTGAAGATATTTTTTGTATTTTTAGTGCAACAAACTATTTACAATACCTTTCTATGTATGGATAAGATTAATTTTAAAAATGTATAAATATGCAGAATGTATTATAATATACAATATTTAACTAATCTATCTAATGTCTAATGAATATACAACTTAAAAGCACAATTCGTTTAAGATCGTCATCTTTCAAAACAATTGAACAAATTACAATTAAAATTTTTATGAATGGAGGTTTCTCTTTACTATACACTTTGTTTTAATTTTAACACTCGCCTTATGAGGGAAAAGAACCTTATTGCTAAACTATATAAATGTTAAGTAAGCTTTTTATTATCATTGCTAATTTATCACCACATTAATAAATTTCTATTAAAATTAATTGGCCTATAAATTTAAAAAACATTTGCCCGTACCAATTTTTAATAACTTGGCAAGAACTGTCGACGCATAAAAACTTTGTATTATTAATTTGTGACAATGAATACTGTTCTAATAAAAATAATTTGTTAATATATTTTAACTGGTGGTAAATCTCCATTCCCCCTAAATGGTTCCAGCTTTGTCGTGGCGGTTGGGCTCAGTAGCCATGGCTTAGTTACCCATAGAGCATTCAATGGGTCACAGAGGTGTGCCGAACGCTTTCCCAAGACCCTGCCGTAAAGCAACAATGGAGGTACATCGAGGAAATTTTAGTCGGTGCAAATCGTTTGCGCTGCCTAAAAAAGAAAAGGTCTCCGGTAATGGAGACTGTCTAGATAGGTACCACCGCAGCTCCATTGCAGAAGACAAATAATAGTATGCAACCATTACTGTGTTCCTGTTTCAAAGGTGTAACAAGTTACTTCACAAGGCAACGAGTGCAATGTGGTGCAGTGTATACCATTTTAACTACAGCTGCGTTGTTATAGTAAAAACATTGCCATTAGGTGAAGGTTTTATTAGACGCGACGTTTACTTAAATATTCTTTTATACTTACCTAAAACTTTGCTAATAAAATAATCCTCCCAAACATGAATCTTTATAGTCCTGATGCCTTTAAGCACATCACTAATCAAACTAACGCGCATGTCTTTATGTCTCATAAGTTCTGTACTAAGTTGTCCAATTTTGTTCGCAATAAGTTTGTTAAATGGTATCAAGATAACTGAAAAGGCAACACCTGCTAGAAATGATACTCCTACTTGTTGATATAATAGGAGCAGTGTGATGACCAACTGTAATGAAAAATAAATAAAACTTTTTATATTAACTTTATGAATTTCATTTGATTTACTTAAAACAATATCATAAATAGATAAGGAATATTCGCCTTTGTAATTAGTCTAAAGCTGAATTCTAAGTATATAACTAAATATTAAGTCTTGTTATTCCCATAGTTTCACTAGCTATAATAAACCTTCAGTAAATAGGAAAATAATACTAGAAAATGGAAATGTTTTGCAATCTATGTCATACTACCAGTAAATTAATAATATGTGATGAATGTACCTCAAAACACTGAGTTTTTCAAATTTTTTTAAAGCATGTTATAGTTTCTCTCATTTACAAAAATACAAACCTGTAATGGTATACTCCACACAGCATGGAAACTTGGACATGAATTAACAATTCTATCTGTGTCAGTGGACATAAAGTTAGTTATTTCACCAATAGAAAATAACTTTGTCAACTCTGTAGAAGTTACACTGAGAGTCTTTCTTAATATTACAGAAACCATTGCTCCCCGCATTTTAATTCCTAGTAACGACATAAGCCAATTGAAATGGACATTGAAAGCAGCACCCACAATAGTTGCAATCAGAAGACCGGCAGCATATGAATATCTTAAAAAAAAGGATATTATTTAAGAAATTTAAAAGACAATATTGATAGAAAACCACCACATAAAATAGTGATGATAATAAGTCATAATATCTATGCATTGCATATTGCATTTGTTCTCAAAATCCTTGATGTCATATACAAAACATTCTAGATTCCAATAATATTAGTGATAGATTTTATTTTCCACTCTTACTTTCTGACAAATGCTTTCTGTAAAAAAAATTCGAATCTATAACACTGCATATGTAATGCCATAAATACAAGAACAACTATTAATCTCACTTTAATTAATTATGTCACACCACACATTATTTTGCCTACATTCTATTTTGTAAAGATTCTGTTACCTGTTAAAAGCTCGACACTATTAACATATTTACAAAATTGATTTGCAACTTTTATACCTACCCTAAATGTTTATCAATACTCTCATCCTGAACAAAAGTTATTAATTTATTGAGTAATATTGGTCCTGCAAATCCTGCCATATCTGATATTAGTTTTAAGAGACCCACACTATAGAATTGGAAAGCAAAACATGTATGCAATGCTCGCAGAAGAGTAACATTTTGACGACGCTGTGGTCTTAGTAATACTCTAGAAGTTGGGGTCACTGGAACAGACTCTTGAGGTGGATTTTGGCTAAAGGATCCATAGCCTGGAAAAGAAGATTACCAATAATCACTTAAATTTAAATGTTATATTAAACCACACCTTGTCACATAAGTTAATATCTGCTACAATTCAACATCTATTCCAAAAATACTACTTGTCATATTTTTTCCTTAGTTCTTTGGGAGAGGCCTTTATCCAGCAGTGGACTGCCGCAGCTAAAATAAATAAGAATACACAGATTCTTTTTTAAAAAAATCATTATTACTAAAAAGTGCTCATTATTTAACTAAAAATTACACAATGTTATGTACATTGTAAAATTTTTTTCTTAATTATATATATTTTAAATTAGGTTGTAAAATATACGATAATATTGTTTATACCTGATTGTATGAAGGGCTCATGAGGTACTTCAGCAAATTGTTGAAAATTATCTACATTTCCAATTAACGCTTTGTCCATTTTGGTACCAACATATGAACATCTGTACCTTACAGGTATGTCATATAACTCTTCTGTATCAGTTAGTTTATTTTGCAAACCTACAAAAATATAATGCATTCAGAGAAGAACAAGTCATCTACTTAATTAAATTATCTCTTTTTTATTTACCTTTTTCAAGAAGTGGGTTTACCCACAAAAATATCAATTTTGAAAACCAGCTTGTACTTTGCATTGCTGTACCTAAAATACCTTCATCCATATGGGGTAGTAATGGAGTATACTCACTCTAAAATTAAAATTCTTTTTATTTGCAATGGTAGTACAATATATCTTTTAAATTATCTGTAGAATAATACTTACACTTGAATGTTGGGATCCTACAAGATGTGGTGAATAAAATGTTGGTCTAGAATGACTTGATGGTAAAAGTGTCATAAAATATAGAAAATGACAACATAGTGTTGCAATATTAAATCCCATTACATTTCCAGTTATAATGCTTGTGCGAAGAGAAATAACATTAAGTGCTACTGTTAGAATCCATAAAATAAGCAGTCCCTTTGGCCCTCTACTACTTGGACCTAATCTATGTTTCAATGCAAGGATATACCCAAAATGCACTAACCATGACAAACAGGATGCTCCAGCAGTGAAATAATCAACAGGAAATAAATTAAACTGATTAGTTGTTATAAAAATGTACAATTCTACCATGGGGACACATATTAGACCTAAAACGACAAAACTACGTATAACGATTGCTCGCTCTTGTGTTTTCTCTCGTATGACCCAATTTTTTCTGTAGCCAATGTAGTATCCAGACACAATTGCAATGATAAACAAAACAGGAATTTGTAAACAAAGTTCTTGGAAGCAATGTCCAAAATTTTTTTGGTCGTCATCCCATGGTTGAAATCCCTTGGGCCCGCACATATGTTCCCAGTTCCACTGTATGTCTATAAAGAAATCCATTGTCATAT
This sequence comes from Pachliopta kotzebuea, assembly GCA_018246255.1. NCBI lineage: Eukaryota > Metazoa > Arthropoda > Insecta > Lepidoptera > Papilionidae > Pachliopta > Pachliopta kotzebuea. The sequence continues at coordinate 13,797 of DWLS01000715.1, forward strand.
ATTTTTAAGCAAATCCATTAACTTTTTAAAATATATTTAATAATATCGCAAATTGTGCCCAATTAATTTTCTAAGACGGGAGTGTTTGCGTTTTGTTGTCTATATATTGATTTTTATATAAAACAAATGTTGATATATAATTCTTTAAATATTCATAATATTATGACTCAACTTGATAACAATAAAACTCAGGAAATTAGTTACGTCAAAATATCAATGACATTAACATAAGGGTGGTTAATGTTTTCAATGTAAAAAAATATAATAATAACAAAAAACAACTTTTGTTTTAAAAAGTGTGTTAATGTGTATACGGTAGTTTTTGTGTTTAATTTTTTGGTAACCAATGTACTATTTTTAAAAATATTTGACTGTCTGCCTGTCTCTTTATTGCCGCTAAATTTCTTAAACCGATTTAAAATATTGTTAAGTAACATACGTAGTTCATGTTATATGGAATAACTAAAGGTATTAAAAAAAATTGCAGTGCATGAAATTCGGTTTAGCAATCAATTCTGACTATATATCTAAAAAATCGGTGTTCTAAATTATTTACTCTACCATATCGATTTCTTTGAACAGTCGTAATCGATTGATCGATATTGTATTTCAGCTTCGTTAAATATATGTAAGAATTGTTTTTGGAAGAGTTTAAAACATATTAAAAGTACTTCTAAAGAAGTTAAGTTATGATAATAATTAGTCTTTTATTGAAACTATAGCTACTACATCTTCTAAATAGCAAGATTTCTTAGAAAAACATTTACTAAAACATTAATTGGTTTGTCGTTGTTTAACCCTGTGATGGAACAAGACGCTGATCGAAATAATGTTGTTTTGAAAGAAAACGGTGACGATTTTGATCCAATTAAAGATATTATTGACTATTTGATTAGGTGCGCCGAAATATCATTTAAAAATACTCTTCTAAATAAATCCTCTGCAAAGACATCCGATAAAATTGAAATAGCTCGTAAACTTTTTACTAAGTCGCCTACACAGTTTTTAATGCAATTTGGTAAGTATTTGTCTCCAAATCATTTATCCTACTTCGAGGATTTGCAAAATGATGAAAAATTTAAAAACTGTGCTTATGAGAAATGTTTAAACAACTTGAGAATATACCATTCTGATAGAAGCAAACATATAAGAATTAAAAACCGAAGATATACAGCTTTGCGCAAAATGCAGGAAGAAACTGATTATTTCAGTGAAAAACAGATGATGTTACGCAATCCTCTTCTTTATGAACAACTCATTGGACAATATTTGAATGAAGAAGAAATATTAAAACGGGATACAGAAAACATAAAGGATTTGACTTTTCTAAATATCATCTTAACCACTGTAGATATGAATGAAATGAACATAAGAAAACAAAGACAAATGATTGAAGAAAGTATAGAGACAAAGAAAGAAGTTCAAGAGATAACGGAGAATGAAGAGAGTAAAATGAAAAAGAAAATGTGGGGAGATTTTGATAAACCTGATAGTTTACCATCACCTAAGTTAAAGAATGTACAGTTAGATGCCCCAATAAATAGTCAAGAAAGAGCATTGCTAAAAGAAGAATTTTACCAAGAAATGTACAGTAACTTTTTAGAAGGCAGAGATGAAGACATTGATTACAATTCTATTGACAACAATGATGAGTATGATGACTTGTATCAGATTTCACAAGATGCCGAAGACAAATACTTCGATTCTGAAAATACTGATGTTAATAATTTGGAAGAGCACATGGAACTTGTTAAAGAATATGGAAACAAAGTAACAAAAGATAAATCAAGTGATACATTAGATGTGTTTATGAAACATATTGAAGATAAAATGAAATACAACTAATTAAAATTTGGATCCTTTAGTATGAATAACAAAAACTTGTCAAGTTACGTATATATGTATAATTAACATACATTACCAACAACTTATTATCAATATTATATGGCAATTAAAAAAAATATTATGTGGCAATGTAATTTGATTTAGTTAAACCCTGTTAATTTTTATATTGCTACTATTACATTGTTCATAGCAGCAGGTGTTTTATATTTTTTTAACAAAAATTATTATTGTATTACTATTGACCATTAGGCTAGTCTACAGATTCAGTCATATGTTGAATGATAGAGAAAGATATTCATCTACTTAACATTTTTGGAAGAGGAAAACTGAACATGAAGATTTGGTGCAAAACAACCATTTTTGTACTACTCACTAGTGTATAGAATTGTTGGAAGACCTTTTTTAAATTTAAATATATTTATTTTTGACACAGCAAATTAAGGCTGATGATAATAGTGATTATACACAAGAAATAGAGAACATAAACTATCAAGAGTTATTGAATAGTTAACAGATAGCAATGTATGTAAAGGGTAAAAATAAATTTTGTAAAAGATTGTAAAATCTCTCATGTCCCTTGTTCGATTTCTTTGTTCTTCTATTTGATATAAGATCTCTATTTCAAAACACATATCTGGGTTTCATGAGAACTCATTTACTATTCAAGGTAAACTGCCCTGAAACTGAAGAGATCTGAAATGCTTCAACAAAATATTTGTTAAAAAAGCTGGTCAGACATATGTAGCATAGTATATTTATGAATGTTTATCTATACAAGTATGTATATATAACAAAGGTAATTTTTGTGTATTTATATTGTTATATTAGTGTTCATATCTATTTATTTATATAAATTGTATCATCATTTCAAATTATTCACACAAAGTTTTACTACTTATCTTAATATCTCACTTCTCCCAAAGGTTGGCTAGTGGAGAATGCCTGCAGGTATTAAGGCGGCCTATTGTCTACCTTACTTTACAGGTTATACAATAAAGAAATCAAAATAAAAATTAAAAATTTTTTTCTCAAAAATGTATTTTTTTTATTGTTTCATAAATTTTCCTCTAAGTTGATTAGCAAAACATACCTAAAATGTTAAAGAAGAAATAAAATTGTTTTTACTTTTCAAAAGTAGTTGTAGGTTTTATAATAAAAGTTTATTATTATTATTATTTATTAAATGACAGTTATAAATCCAGCATATTTATATTGTGGTAAGCAAAACTCGCAATAAAAATAAAGCTAGTCTTTCATTGTAAGAATGAATAGGACATTTCCATAGCATTACATTATCTGCAACTAATTATACTAATTTCACAAAATATGTCATTTCGCATATAAATTCATGACAGAATAATGTTAAAATAATTTACTAACATTGTTTAAAATGTAAAATAAATTTGTATTAATGGTCGTTAACAATGTGATGTATGTTTTATCGTTAGAACTGATGAAATTAGATTTAATGAAAATGCTGCTCATTCTGGAGCACAATATATTATATGCCCTAGAAATCTTAGTATTTTGGGCAAGATATCCAAATTGAATATTATTTTTAAGAGTGTAGGAAACAAATTATTTATAAACATTATTAATCCAAAGAAATTATCAAACTCTTAACCATATTATTTTTTTAAACAGCATGAAAGGTCGACCAGCTTTTTTAATTCATATGACAAAATTTGTAGTGAAATAACTTACTGATAATATATATGTTTTATGCAATGTTATAACATTTTCTTTTTATCAAGGAGGCTATGGTTTCCATAAGTATTAATCTCTTTATATTATTCAAATTATTACATTATGGTGACTGTTTATTGTGTTATAATGGTACCGTCTCTAATGTACAATTTGGCGATGATCCTTTACTACGAAGAAATGTTATTATACGAGATCATAAATTTGAAGAAAGATTACGCTGTTCTTTGACACTTCTGTGTTCGGGTAAACTAATATTTATTTATATGTATTTTTTACGGAACAGACAAAACTTAACGATTAAAATTTGTTTTTAAATATACACTCACAATTCTAAATACCTACGAAAACCCTCCTTACATAATTGACACACGTTTTCAGAAAACTTCCTCAATCTTCTTTAAGCTAGGCATGGTTTCTCATAAACGAATTTTGCTAATGACATGTCTTGTAGGAATGAAATTACATAAAATTTCCAAATCGAATTCCAAGTACAGCGTGAGAGGTTCATCCAAATCAAAAATCTTTTATGACCAGTTTCACACTGGTCATAAAAGATTTTTTAAATACTGTTGATACTCATATTTGTTAAAAATAATAAATAGGATAATACGTATCACATTAGTAGACCTTTGCAACAAGTCATACAAAAATAGAAAGTTCAAGATTTCCAAAAAATATGTGATTACAGAAACCTTCATGAAGTTCTCACTACAGAGAAACAGTTACCCCTAATCTTTAGTTCAGCAAGCATGAACATACAATAATGGTCAAATCGTAAAGTCGTTACTAGTAAAATATTGTTAGGCTTATGTAGCAATGGGCAGAGCACATTACTTCAAGGACTATTGGCAGATGGGGCAGTAAGGTGCTTAGTCTGGCGGTCATCTATGACTGGTGATGGAAGGCCTTCCAGAAGATAGACTGATGATTTGATGTCTCTCACACAGGCAAACGCTGAATGCGGACAGCACGAGACCTTTGGATGGGAGAAGATTGTTTTACTGGTCTTTGTTGTCGGAGTTTGTCTATGTAGGCACTACTGCAGCTCTTATTTTTACCTCCAAAATCATTACTAATACCGCGTTATGTTGCGTAGGCGTATTACCATCAAGTGTGTGATTCGCTCATCTCATCGCTTTGTCATTTAAAAACAAAACCCTTTATGGTGGAGGCGTACATTCAAAGTCAGAACATTAATGATTGATGTTAATAAAACTACAGGTTCTTATAAGTATTATATCTTGGAGATTTAATTAGTTTATATTTTATCTATAAAGTATGGCTCGCGCCAGTTGTCCGGAAGGTCTTAGATAGTAAGAGTAAGTTATATAGAACGCATAGAGAGACTGGCAAGTACCAGCAGATTCTTTAGCCGAAACAAACATAGTGACGATTTGCGATCCAAGCACAGGTGATTAGCATATCTTTATTACAATTCAGTAAAGTTTTTTTAATGTATCACAACAAGCTTGCGAATTCTAAGATTATAAGAATAGGACAGAGTCTTGCAGGCTATTCTAGTAAACAGTTAGAATTTAATTTTTTTTAAAAAAATTGCATTAAAGTTAGTCAAGTATTTCCCAGAGAAATCGATAAGTATCGTAAGTGCTTATATTAAAAAATATTCAGTACCACTTCAGCGAAGAGCACATTGTTCGTTTTTGTTTACTCAGTACGCAATTATAATATTTTTAACAATATCACTGATAACAGAGAAAGAGGTTTATTATTTTTATCAGCTATCAAATTTGAAACCTGTCAGTAATAATATTGCATTAACATTTTTGTAACTAGACAGTGGTTTCAAAATTATTTAAAATAAATACACAGCACAGCGATTACGGTAAATGTATATCATTGAGTACAAATTTCTTTATATTTATGTGATTTATGCAACGACTATAAACAGCACTAGAGCAATGTTATGCCTAAATTGTTCTTCCACACATAATAGTTGGACTAGCTGCGTAGAAGAAAGAACAAAGGGTGTCCTCGTTTCTAACAGAAGTGATAATGGTGTAGTAAACTGTGATGGAGGTTACGTAGACTCTTCGTATTTACTTTAATAAACTAAAATTGAATTCTACTCAGTCACGATAATAGTTTATATTACTTTTTGTTCATTAAAATTAAAAGGGAAATATGTTAATCTTCTTTAATTGTATGCGGATATATTGTTAATTTTATATACGCTATCATCATCAGCCGATAGATCTCCAAAGCTGAATACGTCTCTCCTGTAGAACTCAAGACCGATCGGTCCCACCCGATTAAATAATTATTCTCATAATAAGAATTACTTTTTAGTACAGGCTGAGATTTTAAGGTCTACGTAACTAGTAATTTCAACGAAATTACGTATTTTTACATAAAACGATTAATTTAAAATTAGCAACTAAATTTTAATAAATCAAATTACACCGGCTACTTTGTATTACGTATTTTAAATCTCAAAGAGACGCATAAAAAGTATCGTAAATCTAGTGTTAAAAATAAAAGTTAGTCTTAGTTTCAGTAAATATATAAATATTCCAAATTTCAGAAAATGCCCTGTGTTTTTTTCGATCATGGAGTGCACGTTCAAAGCACGCTTGGATTATTCAGCGAGGTTGTTATGAGATTAATAAGGAAGATTCTCAATCTATGAGCCTCTCTGATTTGTCAATGACTTGTAAGCGTCAGAGGTAAACAATTAGAAAGGAATTAATTTTTTTATTTTTCAGTACTGTGAAGGTAATACATCAGTCATGGTCAATTGTCAATTTCAGATTTCCCGATGCCGAATACAAGTTATGTTTCTGCCAAGGAGATCGATGTAATCAAAGTTCAAAATTTTATTTCAAATATTTTGAAATACTTTTCTTACTTATTTTCAATATTTCATAAATATAGGTGTATAGAGTTTGCGTATAATTGTTTTTAATTCATTTAAAACAAGTTGTTAGTAATAAACATTGCCTTTATCGATTTATAAGCAGCTTTCACTTTATCTGAGTTGCCTGTCTATTTCTACGAAAAGGACGGTAAGAAAAGTGTGTGTTAGTGGGCCGCGTCCGTTCAGTCGAACACATACTTTTTGTAGATGCGTATCAAAGTAACGAAACCTACATAATTAGAAAAATGTAATTTCCTTCCATGAAACTACTTTCATCGATAAAGACAAACAACGAAATAGTTATTATTACACTTTGAACTTTATTTAAATAACGCAATTTATTAACTATATGAACTATGAATATTTAATAGTTATACTTCTTCTTCTTCTCTATTACTGAACTGATCTGAATAAATCGTACATAACTATATATGTCAGAATAAAGAACATAATTACACGATTATTAAAATTTCATTTAAGTAATATTTTTATTAGCGGGAATCGAACCCGGCACTTAGTTTACTCAACCGGTAAATTCGAAAGAAAATGGCTAGGTAAAGACTAGCACAGTGGCAAAGTAGTTTTTTTTAAGTTTATAGCCACGCGATTTGATACATGGCTTAAAGCACATGATATTAGGTGGTGTTATACTAAAGTTACTTATTTAGACAAATATAAGTAAGGATTTGCGCGGTCGCAGGCTGCGAAGCGGCCTCGTATCGCCCGCGTGAGTCGATCATTACAACTTTATGTTGGTGCGAATTTTTATGTCAGAACCACTTAAGTAACAAAAACATTTTATCAAAGTTACGTAAAAGCGAGATACCTGATAGTAAGATCTCTGTCTATATGCTCATAACAACGTGGCGCTAGTTAGGATAATATAAACCATCGCAATGCGGTCGTCGTCAGGTGACAGATGTTTAGTCTCATTACCCCTGTAACTTTATTAATTCCAATGCGTTTAAAGTCCGAATACATTTTATTAATGTTTATACACTGCTGTTGGGCGGCAAAAATACGTGTTTTCATTTAGCGGATTATTCCACTTTAGCCTTGTATTTTAATACAGTAATAAAAGATCGATCTGATTAAAGAAAAAGTAAACGTGGTATTAGACTTCAGTTTTAGTAACAAAAAACTTATTAATTTGTCAAACTATTTACGAAATTTTATAATACGAATGGTTTATTCTTTAAAGGAATATTTATTTTTTATAACGTTACATTATTTAACTTCTAATCGATGGTCTCTCTTTGTATTATAATATTTCAAATAAAAACAATATTATTTATCAGTCTTTAAAATATAATTTATTTCGATAAATACCGCCTTTAATACATAAAATGTAAATAGTATAACTAATTTACTTTAGTTCATAAAATTAACGATTAGGCAACAATACATTGATTAATATTTAATAACGAATTTTATAGACGTTATCTCCGGTACAAAAAAATTATATACTATACAGTAAAACTCATCAACTGTATGTGTTGTTTCTTTTGGACATTATACTTATTGTTCTAAACTAATATTTTGTTTTAAAACTTTTGAGTTTTGTGCTCTTTTTCGCTTTACAAATTAAAGTTTTCGCTTAGCGGTACGCGATGAGTCTATAATAAAAACAAATCAAGCATTAACGAAACCAAATTTAAGAAATTTTATCACGTATATTAAATTTAATTACTTATTACTGTGTCTTTTCCAGTACTTCACTGCACCTTTAGCCACGGAAAGATTGACATGGTATTTATTAATTAAGCAAATGCGCTAAAATCTGTAATACTTATTTTTGTTCAATGTAACATTTTCGTAGATACAAAAAATTATTAACATAAACTCTGAAAACTTTCCTTCAAAGTAAAACACAAATCATTTAATTTGTAGTTTTTTACTTATTGGAAATAACAAATGTATAAATATATAGGTAAAACTGTTACGTTTCTGGCAATGTTATTTTAATTCGATGATGTACTTTATTTTTTTACATTATTTGTATTACTAAAGTTAAGCACTTATTTTCATACACTCAAAATTAACACTACTACCTAAATTCTTAATCGTTCATTTAGTTTCCCATGTCTTGTCGATGATGGTTATTGGTTTGTGTGTGTGTTTATAAAGTCTCGTATTTTGATATTTTTTTGTTTTGTCAACAACAAAGTATATTGATAGTTATAAAAATGATCTAGATCTTATTTTATATGTTTAAAGTTTGGTAAAGATAAATGCGAACTAGGTAACTAGAGGCTTCGACGAAAGAAATCGGTCTTTTGGTTTTGAGCTTAGTTTAAAATCGTTTAACATTAAAAATATTCTTCTTCGTTCGTTGATTCATCTATGCACGAAAATGTGTTTCTTTTTCATTATGTTAATCCATAAGCTCATTGTTTTCATCCGTATCATTGATTACAGCTTGCGCGAAGAGCTGCATTATACTTGTTTTATTTTGTTGTCTTTCAAAGATTCCTTCATATTTTTCAGTTGGAATTCATCAAAATCCATTAAATCTAAATCAATATGCCTTTTACTCCGTTTATTTTTATTTCGAGTATTGTAATTATTTTCGTAACTATCCACAATACCTTTTTTGTATAATTCCACAGGAACTTTACTTCCATCACTTACATCATATTTTATGCCAATGTCAGTTTCTTGTATTTCAATGGATCCCAATCCATTATCAATTAAAGATTTTAAATCCTGTGCTCTTCCTGATCTCGTTGCATTAGATACTTCTAATGGTTTTGAAAGTTTCTCTTTTATAGGGTGTAAGTGTTTAACTTCGGATATTATTCTATTTTTAGAAATATCATTATGTAGTGGGTCATTTATATTATTTTTTGCCTTAGAACTGTATGTTTTTACTTTTGAATGCCCTTGTATTATTAAATACATGGGCATTGTGGGGGATTCCGTAGAAAAGTTAGATTCTGAAAAGGAAGCTTGAGTCGCAGATGTTGTCATAGGTGTAGTAAAGCGCAAGTGTAAGTAGGGATCATGGGTGTGTATAGACGGTTTTGCATGAAGTAAAAAGTTATTTAGCGCGTGAGGGTTTACGTGAAACGGCTGTTGATCGGATACCACATCAGTATTTGGAAATTTAATAGGGAATGGTGGCTGCATATTTTGCATTAATTGTATTTGAGTGCTATTCTCCTTGACAGGTCTTTTAAAAACATTTTTATTTTCTGAAGCGTGGGCATACAAATTATCGTCTGGTCTATCTGCATTATTTTCTAAGGGCATGGACATCATTGGTCCGAGCATATCTAAAAGAGTAGGTTTTGGTTTTGAGGGTAATGTAACCGAACTAGGAAAAACATTTGTTGTTTTATGTTCTGAGGTAGTTTCTTCATACATGTTCTGGATTTCTGTAGTAACTTCATATGTAGCCGTCATGTCGGTTGCCGCTTGCGTTACAGATGTTGTACTCATTGTTAGCGTTACGGGTGGCAATGCTGTCGGTGCAAATTGTGTTATAATTTCTTTATTAGATGGAGTCAAGTGTTGTAGAGATTCTGATAACATCGGTTTGTAAAACAAAAATGATTTCGATGTATCTATGGTGTGATCATTCGAAATAAAATTGTGCGTTTCATTAACGAGGTCATTATGCTCTAATGGCGTTGTTGGTCCCCACCCTGCATAATCGCTTGTAACTGGACTCTCAGATACAATTTTTGTTTTGTTTAAATCTAAAAACCAATTCTGACTTGCTGTCGAAGATTGATAAATCAAATTTGCTTCTTGCACAGCAAAAGATGACAAGTGTTCTGGAGTAACAGTACTAGGTTTCTTAATTATTATTGGCTGCTTGGGTAAAGAAATTTTTTCATCGGCCACTACAAATAATGGCGGCTGATGTCTAGGTGGTGGAGGAGGTGGCGGCACAAGTATAGTCATGGGGTAATATTCACTGTATTTGTATGTGAAATCTTCAAATTTATGGGGAAGAGAAGGTGGGCGAATCGTACGTTTTGGTAAAGTGGGGTGCTGGCGTGGAACTACGCTAGGTTTTCTAGAAGATACACCTAAAACTAAAACTTCGGATTTTCTTTCAGGAATTCTTTCTGTTTCTTTATGGGGTTCATCAGCCCAATAATGAACCCGTTCTAGGACAGGGGGTTCGTAATCGTAAGTGGGATCATTTCGAAGTGGATCTCCACGACCGGTTAATGGTTTCCATTGAGCAAAATCCATGCGCGGCGAAAAATTTGAAGTCATCACGGTGGCATTTGATCGTCCTATTGGATCTGAAAAAATATGTAAAGAAAATTTTATAAACAATGAAAGAAAAAATTAAAAAAAAAATTAAATCCAAAATACCAACACGAGACAATTACATACATGATATATTGGCGAAAGGCTGAAGTGTGTTTATTGGACTAGATTTTACAAAACTGTACCAAGATAGGATCACCAGCCCAATGTATTTCTGTAAAAAAAAAATCGTTTATGATATTCAAAGTAAAAACTATTTGTTATATAAAAGATTAAGGAAGTTGTATGTGTTTTAAATTAAACCTAACAAATTAATCGAAGAAAAACATTGATAATTTCTATTTCAATGCTGTGTCAAATTTTTATCTCTTTAGTTCAATGGCAATACTAGTTAAAGTGTATTTCACAACATTTAAAAGTTGGTAAGTAATAAGTGTTGATTAGATACATACATAATAGGTTGGGAAAAAAGAAATCCATTATTTTTTCGGTAGATGGCTGTAGTGATAAATTTCTCGTAAAGTATCGATCAAACAGTTCCAGATTTATGCTCGTTGAAAAGGTGACATTTCGTTTTAATGCATCCGCCACACAGTCCGGACTTGGCACCAAGCGATTACCATCTTTTTCTTGCATTACAAAATTCCTTTAGTGATAAAAAATTGGCATCTAGGGAAGATTATGAAAATCGGCTACTAGAGTTTTTTGCAAATAGAGACCAGGACTTCTACGAGAGAGGCATTATGAAGTTACCTTTAAAATGGTAACAAATCATAGACCAAAACGGTGCATATTTGACCCAAATCAGACAATCCGAAGCATGTTGAATAAAGTCCTGAAGTTCATATAAAAATAATGGATTTCTTTTTCCCCAACCTAATATATATTGTTCCTTGACAAAAAATCAACACCTATTTGAATATAAAAAAAATGTTTAATTGCAAATATACATTAAAAAACAAGATAAATACACCTACAACAAATTAAAAATAAAACATAGATATTTCATTACACAATATTTGTTTTCGATGTAGCGAAAGATTTCGTGCATGAAGTACGGTTTTTGTCGACACTAGTGGTAAGATGTTTGCAATTTTTAGCGCATGCAAGTCGCTCGTTAAAATACCTGGCGGCATGGCAGGATAAAAGACGAGTTAATTCAATATTATAATCATCCTCCTTATTTACGTACACAAAATACGGAGACTCTTTTTGCTCATTATGGAATAATGTATATTTTAATGATTGAAAATCTGTGGTAACGAGCATAGGACTTGTGCCCGACCTTTTTCAATTCATTGTTGTATATTATCTCGAAAACTGGTACACAAAAGTTAACAAAAATTAAAGATTTCAATCACTTAAAAAAATATTTGCGTTAAAATTCTCACTTTTTTATAACACTTAATTGATTTAAGATTTATAAGTACTAAAGATTCTAGAGTTTAGATTAGAGTATCAGGATACGAGACAGTGAAAGCAGAACGTGGCACGCATTGTTACTCAGGCGCTACCTGACAGAAATAAGTTGGTGTTGATTTGCATCCAATTTGTCCTCTTTACGTCCTTTCACTCTTATATCATCGGTTGTATGTACCTTTACGTGGGTTATGAACCGCCGAATGAATATGATCCTTCGCTTTGTTTCGATTCCTACACAGAGCTTCTGGCAACTTCGTTATAAGCCACTTCCAAACTCATAATAAGGTCGTAGTAAGATAATTTATAAAGCGAGTTTACATTTTTACAATTTACAAAACCGTATTGTGCTCATACTCATATGATACATTGTCGCGCCTCGTTACTCTAATTTTACTGGCTACAACAATCTTTAAATGTTCAGGATATAGTGAAATTTGCAAATAACAGCGTTATTACAAAATAGGTGCTACGAATTAATACCATCTCCGCCTGCCGATCTGTCCATGTCACAGTAGACTTATGTTTGTTATTGGCAACTTGGCAATAAAATATTTTATAAACAGTTTTGAAAAACATAATAATAATAGTAATAAACTAATGCAAAAATCTGTTATATTAAACACTTGCCGCCTCACAAGTAAATTCGTTTCCGTTTAATTAAAAAATTTAAAAACATCAATACATTATATTATACAAATTTAACCTGTTTTCAAGTTCATATAGCTTGGCTATGACCCGCTATATGAACGTAATAAAACCCGAAAGGTAGGTTATTCCCAAACAACAATAGTAATAATAAAAACTATGTTAGCATATTATACCTGATGAATTTTAATAGCAATATGATAGAATTAAAATTTATTAGAAGTGTCACATAAAATTCATCATAACATTAAGTAAAATCATTTTAACGACAAAAATTATTCAACATAAAAATTAAATGCAGAAATTAATTGCAGTATAAGATGGTTCTTACATTGCATTAAATTATCAATTGCATATATTTTTATTTATATTTTTTAAATCCAGCGATAAACTAATTATTTCTTTTAACCTAAAAACATATTGTCCAAGAAGCGAGACAGAAATATAAAAAGTATGTTTTTTACGACATTTAAAACCCCTTTTTTAACTTATGATTGTAGTGGTAAAAATGGTTAGACTGTTAGATGGTTCTTTTTCGACAATCTAAACCAGTGATTCCCGAAGTGGTCTATACCGACCCCTAAGGGTCTATGACAACCTGCAAGGGGTCTACGTCAGCGAAAAAAATTTGGGGGTCCATGAAATGAAAATGCGGTCCACGATAGTGGATCTCAACACATACACTGATAGTACCTATTTACTTACAATGTACCAGGTGTAGAAGTATGAAACTGGAATTTCCCTATAGATGGTGCTCGCTATCAGTTTAAAGACCGTAAGACCGCTTCTGTAGCGC
>DWLS01000716.1:0-27291 GCA_018246255.1 Pachliopta kotzebuea
ATATATATATATATATATATATATACTTTTCAGCTCGCGGAGTCCGGATCCGCGTGCTCAGGGTCCGATGAAGCTTTCGTCGCTATAATAGTGGCTGAAAGCATTGACATACTTCGCAAAAAAAACTAGAGTAAATAATAGATAAATATACTGATCACCTAATTAAAAACGTTTTTGTTACGTTAAACCTTTTTTATTAAAAACACTCATTTTTACTATTAGTTAAGTTAACTTGTAAGGAAAATATTATAATAATGGTAATTACTAAATTTTGTGAGAGCAGAATGTTCACCTGATCGGTAGAAATTGACACTGCTATTTCGGGTAACAGAGACCTACCATCAGTAAGCAAAATCACAGTTTATCTTTATCTATATGTATAAAGGGCAAATTTGAGGCTCCGGTGCAAGTTTCAAGCATTGTCGAAATTAAACGGTACTCTCAGTTGGCGTCAAATGTTCTGCCCGTTGTCTAACTTGTTATCAACCTGAGCGATAGTTCGCTAACACTTCAAACAAACAACATTTGTTAGAGCAATAGTTTCAGTTTAATTATTTAATGGAAAATTGTATAAATCGATAGTTGTTTAATTTGTTAAATACTTCTACTGATCTAAGTACAGTCATCGCTAATTTCTTAATCATTATGTCTATAAAACAGCGTTAGAATCAATTCATCTTCACATTTTCCATTGGCTTTTCATGTTTTTACAAAAACTGTATTAACATTATTTTTGTTAAATGATCTAATATTTTTTATGCCAAAATATGTTTTATAAATTCAAAGAAACTGTACCAAATACGCATTTTCACTTTCGTTAGAATATTGGTTATTACAATATACTTTTGGCTTATTGTTTCTCTGTGTCGCAGCGGCTAACCATTTGCCTTGTTCCACTAAGGACCCTGCTTCGAATATAAAAACTGCCCGGGTTTTTTAACCCACCTGGCTCGCACCCTTATATTTTAAATCTGTCGCCATAACAACATTGCCAATTATCATTTAAAAGAGTCAGAATATTTTGTACCAGAGCACGCTGCATTATTGTCGGCTCCATTGTTACCTAATATGAAAATGGGTTCTAATATCTCTATCTAATATCTACTTTGAAGAAGCGTTATAATTTAGAAACCTTAGAATTTAATAAGTTCTAATAAATCTGATTTAGTTAATCCTATTTTGAATCGTTTAAATTTAATAAAACTTTACAGCATCTGACAATGTTTATAGCTTTGTTTTGCGCTTTAACATTCATTTTCCATATATCCTTTTCTCATAACTCCTAACAATTATTATGCTTATTATTTCTCGAACAAAAATAGAAAAAGATATTGAATAAGATTTCTTTGAAGCGGTTAAAATTCGATAAATCGTTAAGTGACCGAGAGCAATTCGATATATGGCGTTAAACAAGATAGGGTTCCCGCTGAGCGCGGTATAATTTGTCTGCTTTGAGGGTCCGAAGAAACGGCACCGGCTCTTTTAATAATGCATTGCGTACCCTTCTTGTTTAAGAAGAAGTATTGTTTTAAATAAATTATTCACCAAAAATAGAACTTGTATAATAATGTGCTGAAACCTAACTTTTGCCTCTGAAAAAAATACTGTATTAATTATGAGCAATGCTAAGCATAAAACCATTTTTCTTTACTAAACAAAATTGACAATTCTACTGATAGATAGAAGAATAATGAAAAGTTGGTTAATTTTTTAAAAAGTGGCGGTTTCTTAATTTGTTCGAGCTTTTATTAAAGAAAAAGTCGTAGTAGATGTCACATATGACATTCGCTAACCTGAACTTGATCAGCATGTACCCAAACAGCCATGACTTTCTCCTGAAAGAAGGCACCGAAAACACTTCAAAGGCAAATGAAACCTCTTTGTGCACTAAAGTAACCCGTCGAGAGGTCAATTACACCTATTAATTAAAATTTTAAATTGAAAACTGAGTAATTTGTTGGACGTATCAAAGAAACGGTCTATGTTCAAAAAATTAACTTCATCATATGACAGAAATTTTAATCATCTTTACCTTTTAGTCTGCTGCTCAAGTTAACTAGATTAATCAAAAACTTGTAAACATTTGTAAAGCTCAATGGATTTGGAAAATAATTGATGAACCCTCAGCTTGTTCTAGTGTATCTTTTAAGTTTAGTGTAACTTATTTAATTGCTTAATGTAATAAATATTCCTAACAATTTATTCACATTCAAAAATAGCTATGAAAGGCGATGACTAAAACCAAAACAAAAAAACAAGGAGCTATGCACATATTCCCACCTAGTTTTTGTTGTAAAAAAATTAACAAAAACTTAGAAGTGTTTCATAATTGGCACAAAAGATGGCATATCACAGAAAGACTATTGAAACCAAGAGTTTTTATCTTTTTTATGATTAATATTTTTATACGACTTTTTTCATACGAACTTAAATCGGAGCCGCGTGTTTTTTATCTGTCTCATAGTATCGACGATAGAACAGAAATAGCCATGAATGGAGACGTGTTGTGATAATATTTTCGATATTTTCAATACTAGTAATTTTTGAATTCGCCATCATGATCGTCGTATTTACATGAATACACATTTACTAATTACCCGTAACGATTACGATGTATACAGAAGATTGTAGAACAAATTTACTATATTTTATTAAAAACTCAATGAAGTAAATAAGTGAAATATAATTTGAAAGCTCATTAGTTTTTTCTGTTATTAGCTATATGAGAATAATACAATAACAGAGAAAGTAAACACATACGTAATGAGAATTATTTTAATGTACATTAACTTGAAAGCATGAAAATTTTGGCAAACTCAAACTTCATATGATGCTTTATGTTTTCCTATATTTTAAATGTTTTCATTTACATGAATATTAAATGTAATTTCGTTTACATGTTAAAAAATTAATACTTGTTATTTTTGGTTATTTACTTTCTATTAATAAATACTCTATGACTCCCACCGAACATTGTTAAGCGACCTTTTTTAAGTTATGAACAACGCCTATAGTGATAATGTTAGCTACCTGAGCGTGGGTGCCTTCGGGACAGACCACGTGAAATATTGCAGACCAACCCCTGTCACATATCTTGGTTATAAAACGTTAAAGATGTGCCTGATTTAGAGAGAGATTATACACAACTATCGCACTAACGAACGAGATAGAGAATGTAAAAGAAGCATACGTAATTGCGCTGATTTGATTTCAAGGATATTAATTTGGTGATTCACATGTTCTATGGAATTCATAATTTATAATTTTTTACGCTGTCCGTGTTGTGAATAATGGGATTTCGTCTTGAATGGTATGTTTACCCTTCTCGGTTTTTGGTTCATTGTTGCTTTGGCCGATACAGTATTATTAGTAAGCGTGACTGTCAACACAGTCCGCGATAAAAGCTCTAAGAAGGAAATATTCCGCGCTTACAACACTTCCTGTGCGTTATTAGAGTTTTTATCAGGAAGACCAGTTCCTTATTTCGTTTTATCCTATTGAATATTGGTAAAAATTTTCGGATCCGGTTCCAATGCTAAATTAATACAATAATATATAACATAAAATAACTTGTCGGATTATTTGCAATAAATTAGGTTTACATTTAAACATGCGTAGAAAGGGTTTTCTTTGTAATATGGTATTGCGTGAGAAAACAAATATTGTATTATACCAGTATACTAATATGAAGTTGTGTTTAATGAATATAAGTAATATAAAGTCGAAATTATTATTTAATTGATATTAAACGAAATATTTGAAAAGTACATTGTTTGCTGTTGCATGTTAAAAATATATATGAAAGGTGTGTGTATAAATAAAATTATTTCACAAATTATTTGACTACAATATGACATAAGCTAACCCTTCGGGTTGTACGTTACACTTTAAATCTGATTAAGTTAGATACGTTGTTCAGCAGCAACTAATTAAAGTTAACATAAAGTAACAAGGCAGTATTGTTTCAGTTAAAATTATAACTGCGTCTGTATATTAATGCGGTGCAAATAAACAAAGAGCTCATCCAAATGATATCTTTCTTTAACGCAATAACTCGCCGGCTTTATCTTTTCCATAGACTTTATAAGTCTGATAAGATTAACTTTAGCTGTATACCTCTCCTAACTTTAAAATAACATTCAGAATTTCCACAGCCTCGTGAATACAGTTTTCTATTAAAATAATTGCAGCGTTGAATCGAATCAAGTAGCGCTGTTAAAAAACTTTATAGCGTTGTGTTAGTTTTCAATTAAGCTTTATTACTTTCTTATTCTCGTAAATTTAGATTACCTTAAATTAGATTATTTCTTAACAAATACTTTTGTAAATATAAGGTGTAAGAGAGACCACACAAAACCTCACGGGACCCAAGGCAACGTCATCTGTTCGTGGTATATCCTGCTAATCAACAAACGAGGCTCTGGCTATCCACGAACCCGCATAGGGCCTGAGAGTGCGCTGAAAATGGCCCAAATCGGCTCACTATTGAGGAGGCTTATGTCCAGCAGTGAACAATTTAGCTGATTACTTTTATAAAAGTTGAAACTGTTTAAAAGGTTGATACAGAATTGTTATATAATACCTATGTCTATATTGATGACGAGTTCTGTTAATATTGTTTTAAATATTATTTATAACATAATAATAATATAACTGTTGTTTCTTGAATAATAATTGTAGTAACGTATATAATTGAGCAAATTTATGTGGTGAAAGACAATTACGTCCATAAAAGACATTTCACGCGGTCTGTTTCGAATCGTTTATGCCCAGCCATTACAAGTTGATTGCCAGGGATTATTTTAATCGTTGTCTCAACCTACGCTTTCGATAAAGTATCGACGTGTAGGTAAAAAGATGCCCTCACGGCGAATATAAGCGAAAACGATACGTCATTATTCATTTTCAGACTGACAGATTGTGATGTGAAACACTCCGGTGTAATAACTTTAACACGCTTCGTCTCCTTGATAAATGTTTTTTTAAGGCAACAGAATGTAACATGTGTTTTTTTTATTATTTTAAAAACATAGCCCAAATCGTAATTTACTCATCGGGACTTTAAGTTTAACATGATGTTATGACAAGCACGACACGTTTAACTGTCATACTGTTTAAATGTGATTGAGAGGATATTATTTTAAATTCTAATCTCTAGCCCAGTGTTTCTATAATTTAGGGGGAGCAATCTGAAAAAACATGTTAATATAATTTAATGCTTTTATATTTTTTTTTTATTTTGGGGGGGCATTGGATAAAAATCACAAGGTCGAAGGGGGACATTGAAAAAATATTTATTCAAAAGTGGGACATGGGGCCAAGAAGATTGGTAAATATCTAGTCGCATTTCGGAAAACGAATTAGTGAATTTTGGTATGTTAATATGCGCTTGTACATACATAAAAGTTTTTTTCTTATACTCCAATGTGACGAAACCCACAGCAACTTATCTCTGGTTAAGATGGTATACACAGCACCACTTTGCACTCGTCGTCTTGAGACATAAGGTGTTGAGTCACGTTACTGCAGTAATTTCACTAGCAGACAACACCCTTCAAACCGAAACACAGTAGTAATTGCACATTATTGTTTGTTGGCTGCAATAAGAGCAGCCGTGATACCTACCTAGGCCGGTCTCCGATATGTCTTTTGGTTTGATATTAGAAAATCAATTTCCAAGTTTTCGATAAAAGCTATTAAGGCTAAAAATTAAGCTTCACTAAAGTTCAACTTTGAAACAAATTGTGCTTCAATTTTTACAGTTACGATAACACAATAACAAATATACTCTCAATACAATCTGTGGGTCTATTCGAGTATCCATAGCGTTGTTGACCCTTAGCAGTACGGATTTTGATTTTTCAGTTTTCTGGTGGTAGAACTGTTGCCGGAGACCGTCTAGGTAAGTGATACCCCAGCCTTTATTTCTGCCCCAAAAAGTAGTGTGTTAACTGTGTTAGGGTTTCAGCGACGTTGTAGCTAATGAAATTACTGGGATAACGAGGCTTAACACCTAATGTTTCAAGGCGACGACCGCAATGTGGTGTTTACATCGTCATAACTAGCACTACAACATTATGGTCAAACGTATAACATATCATCAAGTGAACTTCTCCTCGCCGTAATTCACACAGCCTCTGTTAAGATTAATCTATCATTGCAAAAATGTTGTATATCTTAAATATATTTATTGAAAACATTGTATAATTAGACTATTACAAATATTTCGACTAGTTATTAATATCTTATAACGATATACCTGTCCAATTTCGTATTATTATCACCGCCTTTATGAGGTAACGTATGAAGTCGCACAAATATCGCTAAATTTAATAAGATTGGGCTATTTCTTGCGACATAAATCATTTATAATGTAACCAAATTATACTATTATTACGTTTATATAACATAATACATGATTATACTGAAGCTTTGTACTACTATTTGTACAATCTATTTTAAAATAATCGTGAAATATTTCTTTGGTATATGAAAAAGTAGCATATCTATTGATCGCTTGATTATTAAATCTCTGATCACCATTTCGTGGTAATATATTAAAAATGTCAACCGTCAACGTTATTTTAGGCCTCTTCCATTTGCTACACGTCGAGCATAAACGTCAGTTGAGTGACAAAAGAAAAACACGGAAACCGGCAAGACATCTATCTTTTCATAGTCAACTTAACTAAAAGGATTAAAATGATATCTTCCGTCTAACATCCAGTGTGGTCCGCCGAGCGTGAACACAGTCCTCCTTTGTTAAAGCATTTACCAAATTCTGTTACGTTAAACCTTTAATACTTTTATTCCATAGTTGGTTTTTAATTTTGCCATTCGTAAATTTAAAAGGGTTGGTTTTTAATCCCGCTTTCCTTGAGCTTTGATCGTAAGGATTTCTTTTGAAACATTTAGAAGTTCTATTCACTTAGGGATTATTCCGTTTTGATTTATATGAAAAAAATTAATAAGTCTTAGATGGGGTTATAGGCTTTATTTTAATCGTTTTATTTTTTAAGTAAACTACGCAACATAATAAATTTTAAAGATAGTCTTGTTATTGTGTTAAATATTACACAATATTTCTGCGGTAAAACCTTTAGAACCTACAGTATAATTTTGGATCGTAATAGAGTTATGCGATAATTAAACTAGCTGTATCACTAATGGGTGAGCTCACCCGGCTAAACTACTCGCCTAACCGTTATCCATTAATCGTTTTTTAAATTTATAGGAAAGTATTGCTCGCTAGCATTTCATCCAGTGGGCATATATAAATTTTCCCCATTTTATCGATGTCCTACAACGCAAAATTAAATGGCGTAATCAACTTCAGAACACCCTTTACATATGTACTAGATTTAGATAAAATACACAAATAATGAATGAAGTCAAATACAATTATAAACAAGGAGTGCTTAATTATATAAAATATAAATACAAAATGTATATTATATAAAGTTTATGTATGAGTCTATAATATATTTTTATAGTCGTAGTGGTTTAGCTCCCTGCAGCAGCTGACATCCGCGCTCATTCAAAGCTCGAACATAACAGATCTCGTTCGAATCTTTTAAAGCTCCGTAAAAAATAATTTATTGTAATAAGTCGTCGGGAACATTCGCCATCGCTCGGGACCATCACATCCCCGCTCCCCCTCGCCCCACCACAACGAGTGAGCGTGTATTCAACACGACTGCAATGCCTTTGCTAGTATTCAGTTTACTTGCCGCAGCGTCGAGGGTCGGTCGCGCCGCTCGATGCTCTGAACGGGCGAACGATTTAGTAAAGACGCGTTTATCAACACGTAATTTAAAAAAAAACCTAACGGACTATTTCTTTGGAAGAATTTTATAAAGTTTTCTGTTATCAAGAACTGTTAATTGGGATTGTTGTGCTCGAGAACACTAGAAAAATGTGATTTTGTTTATGACGAAATTGGTTACGTTTTGAAGGACTTGAATATTATAAACTGTGATTAATAAACAAAACATGTGCATTGAAACGTTAAGGACTGTTTAATAAATTGACGCCAAAATAAGACTTCTAAATTGATGGATATTACACATCCGGCAAGGGGACGCAACACACGAATGCCGACGGAAAAAACATGACACTGAGCCCACTGTGCTTGTTTTCCTTCTTCCTTGATATTTGATTTTAGTCAAAATGTCTCTTCGGCAGATATCTACGAAAAATAGGCTTTATGGCCAAATACTAATTTGCTTTGTTATCGGTTTTAACGTAGCCGATCAAAGTTCATTGCCTTTAAAATACGAAGCTCCTGATGATTGTCAATGGTGGCTGAGGGGACCAAATGACGCACACGAAGTTTCTCTAACTTGTAAACTTCGTACAATAAATAGTGAGTTTGATACGACCAACTTCAGTGTTATTCCATCAGAGCACACGACGTCACTGAAGATAGAGTGCAATGAAGAGATGATGTACAAGAGTTCGCTAGATGACAGAAGTTTTTCTCATTTAGTGAAGTTACGTGAGCTTGTTTTGGATAACTGTAAAATTGGAAGATGGCCACCTGGCGTTCTTTCTGGACTTAGAGATCTACGAAATTTAACGATTCGAACGAAAAATACTGAGTGGGCCGCTATGAGCTTAGAGATAGCATCAGAAAGTTTTACAGCAGTTCGTCAGTTAGAAAAATTAGATCTCAGTTTTAATAATATTTGGTCGTTTCCTGAAAACCTATTTTGTCCATTATCTAATTTAGTTTACTTGAACGTATCGTCTAACAGACTTCAGGATGTCAGTGATTTGGGTTTTAGAGAACGTGCTATGCATCAAGCTCTAATTAGCGAACAGGATGGAACAGGACCGTCATCTTCTCCGTTATCACGTTCTTCGTGTTCTCTTGATATAGAAGTACTTGACGCGTCTAGTAATCACTTTGTTTTGATGCCAGAAAATGGGTTCATGGCTCTTCGAAGATTGAAAGAATTACATATTCACGATAATGAAATTTCTATGGTTGCTGACAAAGCTTTGGCTGGATTAAAACAGTTACAAATTATTGATCTCTCGAACAATAAAATCGTAGCTCTTCCGCAAGACCTGTTTAAAGATTGCCGACCCGGCATAAAAGAAATATATTTGCAAAATAATTCTATAAGTGTTCTTTCACCGAGTCTCTTCGCTAACTTGGATCAATTGTTAGCGTTGGATTTATCAAATAATCACTTAACAAGTACTTGGATAAATGAGAACACATTCACGGGCCTAATACGGATGGTATTGTTGAATTTGTCCAACAATAGATTAACGAAATTGGACCCAAAAATATTTAAAGATCTTTATACATTACAAATATTAAATATCCAACATAATATGCTAGAAAATATTGCCGCGGACACATTCGCACCAATGAATAATTTGCATACCTTAATTTTATCCTACAACAAAATAAACCATATTGATGCATATGCCTTGAACGGATTATATGTGCTATCTTTATTGTCAATAGATAACAATCACCTAGAAGAACTTCACCCGGAAGCATTTCGCAATACCTCATCATTACAAGACTTGAATTTAAATGGAAATCGTCTGAGAAAAGTACCTACCGCGCTTAGAAATATGAGATTACTCAGAACGCTTGATCTGGGAGAAAATCAGTTAACTTTATTGGAATCGCATAGTTTTGTTGGTTTGCATAATGTTTACGGATTACGCCTAATTGGAAATAAAATAGAAAACATTAGTAAAGACGTGTTTTCAGACTTACCAACGTTACAAATATTAAATTTAGCACGTAATAAACTAAAACACATCGACACAAATGCCTTTGAGACCTTAACTAATTTACAGGCTATTAGATTGGATGCAAACCAACTTACAAATATACAAGGCCTGTTTGTAAATATCCCTTCTCTGTTGTGGTTAAATGTGTCAGATAATCAAATAGAATGGTTCGATTACTCTGTAATTCCTACGGCACTTCAGTGGCTGGATCTCCACAGTAACAATATTAAAGAACTGGGAAATAATTATCGACTTGATAAAGAATTGCGTTTACAAACACTAGACGCAAGCTTTAATAAAATGACAAAAATATCCGCCTACTCCATACCGAGCAGCGTTGAGCTTTTGTTTCTGAATGATAATCAAATTACGCAAGTTGAAGCTCAAACTTTTGTCGGAAAAACCAATTTAACGAGAGTCGATTTGTATGCAAATCAGATAACTAGTATGGATCTCAATGCGCTTCGGCTAACGCCGGTCGATCCTGGGCGGCCCCTTCCCGAATTTTATATTGGCGGAAATCCTTTTCAGTGCGATTGTACTATGGAATGGCTTCAACGTATCAACAAACTTGATCACCTTAGACAGCATCCAAGGGTAATGGACTTAGAGAGTATATATTGTAAATTGCTGTATAATCGAGAAAGGACTTACATACCTCTTATTGAAGCCGAATCGTCACAGTTTTTATGCACATATAAAACTCATTGCTTTACATTATGTCACTGTTGTGATTTTGATGCTTGTGATTGTGAAATGACGTGTCCGTCAAATTGTACGTGCTATCATGACCAACCCTGGTCGGCGAACATTGTGGATTGTTCTGCTGCTGGATACCCTGAGATACCTAACAGTATCCCTATGGATGCCACTGAATTATATTTGGATGGAAACAACTTTGGGGGTTTAACGAGCCATGCATTCATTGGAAGAAAAAATTTAAAAATACTCTATGCCAATAATTCCAATATTGATGCTTTATATAATAATACATTTAGTGGACTAAAACGCTTGACTGTGTTACATTTAGAGAAAAACAACATAAAAGAGTTACTCGGTTTCGAACTATCCCCTCTAGAGAATTTGCGAGAACTGCATTTGCAGGATAATAAAATACATTACATTGACAATAGAACCTTTATGGAATTGAGACATTTAGAAGTATTGCGACTAGAGGGGAATAAAATTTACAGTTTTGCTGTTTGGCAATTTACAATGAATCCATATTTAGTAGAAATAAGTTTATCACGCAACGCCTGGTCATGCGATTGTCAATATATTCATAAATTTCGGAATTGGTTTAAAAACAATTTGGGTAAAGTGGAAGATGCTGATAAAATAACTTGCATATTTGATAACGTCACGAACACAATAGGTCCGCTTATGGCTGATTTTAACTCAACTATATGTACAAGTCATGTTGGAGGAAGTTCGTCGATCATAGAAAATCAGGTTATAAACGATTACCTTCCGTTATTATTAATATCACTCTGCGTTTTCGTTTTAAGCTCCGCTCTAATATGTGGCGTATTTTATTGGCGGCGTGAACTCCGTGTCTGGGTGTACTATCATTGCGGATTCAGAATGTGTTACAAAAGTACTGCATTCGACGAAGAAGCCGACAAAGACCGTCTATTTGACGCTTACATAAGCTACAGTGTAAAAGATGAGGCGTTCGTCGCCCAAATGTTAGCGCCCGGCCTAGAATCAACCGACCCGAGTTTCCGGCTGTGCCTACATTATCGCGACTTTAACGCATCAGCTTACGTCGCGGATACGATAATAGAGGCAGTCGAATCGTCCAAACGGACCATAATTGTGCTATCAAAAAACTTTATAAATAATGAATGGTGTCGTTTCGAATTTAAAACGGCGCTACACGAGGTGTTAAAAGAGAGGCGAAGAAGACTGATAATAATACTGCTTGGTGAGCTGCCGAATAGGGACATTGATCCAGAACTTAGATTGTGTTTGAAAGCAAATACGTGCATAGAGTGGGGTGACAGACAATTTTGGCAAAAGTTAAGGTTCGCGATGCCGGACTTGAGGAAGTGTCAATATCATCGCTCCACTGTAAATATTTATGCGTCGGTGTCGCCTGTGGGAGCAGGGCGGGCACCGGCGCCGCCCCCTCCGCCGCCACCAGGCAAACTCCCTCCCCTGCTTGGCGATGGCTTGGCAATGCCAGCCAGCGTCCACACACGAGACCCCCACACACACCGAATGCCGCCGCACGCGCAGCTTTGGGCGTAGCGCATGCTCCAACGCAGGTAACATACTGTCTATAATGTAAAACATAATCGTATTAGTCTAACTAAAAGTGATAATAAATTAAGTTCTTTGTAAATTGTATTTATTGTGTACATTTTGTTTTTAAGGTTGCATTTATTTGTAAATAGGGATGCTACTTTTACATTATGGTTTAAATTCCTTTATTCTGCGATAATCCTAGATTATAAATGTAGACAGTTGTATATATAGCAAATTCAAGTAAATGTACGAAAAACAAATGTAATAATTGGATCGTTTAACTTATAAAATGCCAAAGTTTTAAACTTTTAAATTATATGTATAGATGCATTTAAGATAATAAATCATAATAATCGTTTATGTAAAGAGACTGTAAATACATATAGATTATTTAAAACTTTGTATATAAATGTAAATAGTATGAGAAAAAATTATCGAATGAAATCGAAAATTTAAATATACACTTATGAAATTTTATTTCCTTTTGTTTTATTTCTTTGATTTCCTTTTAAGTTTTTTACTTCTATGATTTTCTTATTTCATTAATTTTTAAATAATTTACTTTAGTTACGTACACAAAAAAGTAACAAATAATTTCGGAGAAATAGTTTTTGCTTTTCAAGGTTTTTTTGTTTTTTTTTTAATTTGGGGAAAGGTAAAATCTTTAAAAATGGTGACACTAAGACTTACAATTAATAATTATGTCAGTTAAAATGTCTCTTTAAAATCTGTACCTGACTATATAATTTACTCGTCTATAATCAAGAATATAAAAACACTAGAACTAAAGAGTTTAAAGCTGGCTAGCGTCGGTAAATGACACAATTATATTTTCTACTTACATATTAAAAATAGATAAATTAAAAGGTAAGTATAGCTAGCTTGAATAAAAATAAGAAACCTTCATTCTATGTTATGTTACAAGGAATTTCGCATTAAGGAAAGTAAAAGTAATTGTAAATAAACTAAATAATAGCCAAACTTCGACTCCTCAATCCCCGATTAATCATACAACTTCCTGTTGAATGAAGAAGCGGAATGAGGCTCTGTTACATATAAATCCAGCAATATCCACTCGATCGCTGGAGTCAGTCATCAACTCATGAAACTACTATTATCTGAGTGCGGACAAATCAAAATGAAATCAACATCGATTATTTTTACCATTCGCACCCTTATCAAAAACGACGTCGACGGGTCAACACGGGAATAATGGGAAAACTTGTTTTTACGAGCCCGTAGCGAAAGCGAGGCGGTCTGTCCTGCGATTTTATCGGATAATATAGTATATTTATTCCTCCACTATTTTCAAATAGTAATAACTTAGTGGCAAGAGATTAACTTAACGTTGTTAAATTTATCCCATGTTTTAGAAAGACGGTCAATTTGCGACCATGTTTATACTTCATTGTATAAATGATCATAAATCACTTTTTATTATATAACGTATTTCCAGTGCTTTGAAAGAACTAAACTTTCTTCTAACATATAATTTAAACTCTTTTAAATGTAATGTAGTTGTTTAATAAATAAAACAATTTTAGCGGTTATAATTATGCCAAATATATTGTATACAAAGTAAATAATAAAACCAAGATGTTACTAACTAAATTCAAGAATTAAAAAGTATTTTTTGAAAGTTTTAAATAAAGTAGCATCTACAATGTTCAATAAAAATTAAGTAAACGTCAAGAAGACCTAGGGCTCGCAGAACAGGAAACATAAGTCAGGCGAGTCAGTCATCAAATTATCTACAATTATCTCTCGACTTTAAATTATTTTTAATTAGTTTCGAGGTTTTTTTTTCAGATTTGGTTGATATTCCATTTTATATACCTGACAATTTTAAAATCCTTTTAACTAATGGATTTTTCAAAACGGTTAACCGGTAATCCGTTAGATTTAATTCGTTTGTGTAAAAAAAAATGTTATGCAATTTTTGAGTAACAATTTAAAATACATAATACAGAAATAGTAGGGAAATGTTGAAAATATTTTCGTTACGAAACACCTTCGCTCCTTAGCAAAATTATGTTACATTTTCATACAACAGGATAAAATGCCGCAAGAAATTTTTGTTTATTATTCTTTTCTTATCTAGATCATTTTTTCTTGTTATGTAAACTAGAATAAATGAGATTTAGATACAATAAATTTCAAATAAATATGATTATCACCACCACTAGTTTGAAGCAACGCTAAATTAAATAAATATACCAAAGAGGGTAGTTCATGTTGGTATATCAAAATAATTTAGCAATTTTGTTCAACTAAATATACAATTTAAACACAAAATAAATGTTATACAAAATTTATACATAATTTCTCTCACTCACTCAATAATATATGTGAGCGTGAAAATGACCACGGAGAGGATTAGGACGGGATAATGGAATTAGTTTTATAATTAAACTTACTTTATTGTTTAAAAGGGATAGAAACACAGATAGTATTATATGGAATAAAATTTAGTTTTGAACGTTTGTATGTTTGAATAGTAATTACTGGGCCGCTAGCATGTGCCAAAGTTTAAAATTTAGTAACCGGGGATCGAATTTTAAACGTCCTTTTGTACAATAAACTTGTGAATAATTAGGAGTTTGCAGTGGTAAGTAATTTTAAAGGGCCTTGTACCCATACTATTAATGGAGAACTTTTGATCCGGATTTAAATTTGTTAGCAATGGCCGCAGCTAAAAATATTTTAATAGATTTATGAATCTATTGTTACAATAATAAAAGATAAATAATAACTGAAGGTGTTTAAAATTATAGACTAACAAATATTTCCTCTATATTCGAGCCAGTGTCATGAATTGTTAAAACCTTTTAATCAACGAAGAGCTATTTTCTTAAGGATTTTTATTTCGTACCAAAAGATCATTATCTTCTATGTTATAGTAACATACTAAAAAAAAACATTGTTATCAAACAAACTAATTTAATACGAATCATAAATACGTTAATAAGTGTATAAGACAAACTTGTAATTACAAATTTTTAGCGATTGTAAAGAGATTTCGTGAAATTATTTACGCTACTGAACATTTGCAAGACGACTTAAGAACCATCTGCTCGGAAAGGCCATATGTCACAACAAAAGCCGCATGCGCAATTTAATAGCATCCTAATCTAAAAGCATCAGCTCCTATTGAATGCTGTCGTACGAATAGAAATTAACGTAAAAAAAAATCATATTGTCATTCGATAATCCTTTACGTTCTCTAGAGATGTCACTGAGAAAGATCAGCTTTCGTCTAGCCAACGGTATTAGGTTTGCGTAACTCAATACAAAATGTATAACGGGCATTCTCTCGCAAACTACACCTTAACTTATGTAAAATAGAGGTTAAATTGAATTTAACGGTAAAGAAATTCCAACCACAGACCACAAAACAAGGACTATCGGGGACAAAAGCAACGCAGATAATGTCCCATCCCTTAATCACATGCACCGTTGCTCTCGAAAAATATTTAGTAGTCCCAATAGAGAATCATTCGGACGCATTTATTTCTTCACAATTCTATTAGAAGGAACATAGCTTTATTTACGTATTTACAACTGATCAACAATATTATCCCAAACACAAATTTGTTGTTGTAATGTTAGGATTTCGTATCGAACCATGAAAGGTCTAAATCTGAACACAAAGAATGTTGTACGATGTAATGCATTGATTATGTTACTGTTAGTTTCAATTAAGTCCACCAGTTTTGGTGCATTTCTTGATGTCTCAGCATCATGTGAAGAATGTGATGTCAGCGCTAGGAATTTTCGGAGAGCATTAAATAGCCCCGTCGCGGGACCGTCATTATGTCGGGATCATTTCTGTTATAGTTTCCCAACATAAAGAGTCGGCCGCTAGTTTGGTATTCGTCTAATAATAAATACTTCTCGGTTTTGGTATTCGACCCCTTTACTTTTTTAACACTGGATAATTAATCTTTAATGTTTGTTTTAATGGTATTGAGCTTATTATCTAAATATTTAAGAGTATTGTTGATATGTGTATAAATTTAATACAGTATTCTAATAAAAACAATAGCAAATAGAAAAGTTATTTTAGACAATCAACTCCCTACTAGTAATATGCTTTTCGAACTTAAAATTTTAAAGCCAATTCAATTACATACATACAACATACGTTAATTATGGCGACATTTGTGTATTTTAGAAACGACGAGATTAATTCCTTACATCCTCTTTAAACTTTTCTGCCTTAGAAGGCAGAAGTCTCTAGTACACATCAATTCCAACGTACAAAGATATGTAATGGCGATTGGATGGTTTTCAAAATTTCCTTTAAACTTATAGTCATTTAACGTCATGGAAGGCCATTGTTTGGTGACAGTCTTGCTATACATAAACACTAATTTACATATCTTATTACTTTACATAGATAATCATTACATTTATCTATTCCACGTTATTTTAGGATCTATGCGACCAGTACAGTACCCTGGAGTACTCTATATCCTTTATCGGTATAAACTGAAGGTTACGCATACCTTACTAGCCGAAGCCTATCCCAGTGGCATGGTTAAGATAACCCAAAGACAGCAGATTCCAGAATCGACTCCCAATAATTGACTATCAAACTTGATATATAGCTTTCTGGGCGCTTTGATGGCGATAGTTGGATGAAATATGGCCGGTCGGTGTCCCGTGAGACTGTAAGACGTTCGACTAAGCCTGTCGTAGCTTGACTAAAATAGTATCCCTGTATACAATAATCTTCTCTCATTGAAACACTGGTACTTCAGTAGTAATGAGACCAAAACTGATATGAGAAATTTGTTATAATTAAGGAAAAAAAGATTCAACTAGTTTGACGAGTTAAAGATTGTAATTTACCATTTAAAATAGAACTCTATCTTATACTTACATTCTAATAAGTGATTTTATTAATACACAATCCTACTACAGAGGATGTTTAGAAAATGGGAGGGATAGCCATGATTGCATGCCTACTGAGAAGATTGTAGTTGATGGTAGCTTTGCAGGCCAGGGACCTCCGTTTAGCTACCTGACATGATGTCAGGAAGCTTAGCAACTGCGACACAGAAATTGTTCTTAATTACACACTAATTTGAATTTTATCTTGTTGATTCTGTAAGCCTAATTCTCGTCAGTTACCTTTCATACACACAACTGGCCAAAGCTTACGTAGCAAAACAATGAAATTTAAAAAATTAAGATTGCTTGTTTACATTTCATTAAAACTCGCTCGTTGTTTATACTCGGCGGCTAAGGTAATATAATCGAAAATGTTTGTTTTTTTTACACTTGTTAACAAAGTTTACGCTCATTAAATATTGAGGATAGGCCTGTTAAATTTCACAATGGACCTGCCAACCTAAGCTTGGGGTTATGAAATTTTAATCAAAGTTCAGAGCCCCTCGCGTATTGTAATAGGATCCTTAGTACGTATTTCTGCGTAACATGTTTTAACTGTACATGTTTTCATAGTGTTACGGCAGTTTATTTATACAGAAGTAACATTTAATTAAATGTTATTTTATAGTCCTTTTCATTAAAGTATTTACAAAAACAATTCCCTCCCGTTTCCGTAAATTTATTAAGTAATACTATAAAAAGGCTAGACACGTCGGTAATCCGACAAAAAAATTAAGTTAGTAAGCAAGACGAAAGAATAATTGTTCCTAATTATAATCTTAATAACTACTGGTTAAATGTATGTATGTATATGCTTATTAATAGAAATATTATTATCCTGAAATACGGTTGTAATAGTAGTAAATATTCTACATCAAAACTGTTTAAGCTAACCCTTGCTTTAACTGCAGTACAATGACCTGAATATATATTAAAATAACACAAAGTTATACAAAAAGAGAGAAAAACGAGACATTTTCAGTAGCAGTGGTGACATCTGCTTGATCATTAGCGCATTTACGGGATGAAATAATAGAAGAAAAAAAAACAACTAACCGGCGACGACTAAAGTTCATTAATTTTAGTTTGTCATAGTGGCACTAATTTGTAAAATTTACAGCGACCTACTAATGGCACTGTATCCGGCAACATATCTCCATAATATTAATTCCCTTTGAGTTTTTGTGAGGGCTACGGGACCCGTGGACGTATTTATGTGTCGGTTAACAACACTGAATGTTGGGGGCTCTCATTAAAACCACATTAATTTTTATCGCTTTTAGGCATGAACACAAAATACTAAATGTTACTGACTTTTAACGTACTAACTCAATTTTCTGAACAGGAAATTTTCTACTTGTTATGTAACTTATCTGTATTTAACTCATAATATTGTTCTAGTTGCATGTCTGTCTATAATCAAAGGTTAGGTCAAAATATAAATTATTAATGTATAACTTTACATCGTGAATTATGTTTTATTAAATAAAAAACTATGTAATTTCCTAACTTATTTAAGATATATTATAGGCGTCAACAAAAAATACAGTTTAGTTATAGTGATAAAAGCGTTGTTAATAAAGAAACAAACCTATCAAAATTTAAATCCGTCGGCGTTAACTATATACAGCCGACAATAGTAACAGCGAGCCGCTGTTTCAACGTGTCAAGTAAATTTCGTTGTGATCATAAATACGAGGCAATAGTTGTGTTTCCTCCTAACGCCCGAGGTCAAATTTAATTATCATGTAGCCGATGGATGTCTTTAAAGCGAGGTACGAACGCCTACAGTAATGAATAAATCAGCTTACGTTTCGGCCACACCGGCCCATATTTCAACGGCCACACTAAACAATGGTTAAAATAATGGCGTCCATGCTCAAAAATAATTATTTGGAATCGATTTGAATAAATCAACGCATAAAATTAGAGTCTACTATTATGGTTGATTTAGATGACAGGTCATTTATAACAGGCCAAATTATGTTTAATACAGGAATATTGAGAAAAATATCTAATGTGTTTTTAAATTACAACCGCCTCGCTCTTGACACTTAAAATTAATAGATGACCAAATTAAAACTGCTTTTCAAATGAATACTAATGTTGAATTGAACCTACTGATTATAAACTTATTTATAACTTAAAACTTAAAAACAAAACTTATTGCTTTTTCTCTTAAAACTGTTTTCACTAAAACATTTTTTATAACACTAAGAAATTATGACAAATTTTTCAAAAACCAGAATACTTAATATAACTTATTACATACTCAACAATATTTGCTTTGCTTACAACCAAATAATAACCAACATACTTTACTTACATATCATATATATTACTTATGAGACAAAGGCTGTTATTGGAGCCCGTCTAAGTACCATTGTAGTACTATTTCTGCGGCAAAACTATAAGTTGTTGACATTACTGTGTTCCGGTAAGAAAGACGTTGTAGCTAGTGAAATTACTGGAGCAACGAGATATATTTATATCGTAGCGATGAGCTTAATACGATGTAGTGTATACCATCGTAAAAAGCTACTTATTGTTATAGCCTAATATTGATAATTACTAACTGAAGAACAACGTTCCCGAGTTATAGGAAGTTTTAGATGAATATCTTGAAATAAAAAAGAAAAGTTCCTTTCAAAGGATCACAGAGAAAGCAGGCGTCTATTTAACTTTCTTTAATTCGCCGCCAGGGCATGGTAATTAAGCGGGAGAAGCTGTTAGTCCCATCGTACTGGCTTCTAAATGCGGGTCCTCCTGACATAAAGACAAGGAATGGTGCAGTGATTCGCAAAGATCATTCTATTTATTTATTAACATCTAGATGTGACTTTCTTTTGTAAGTTTTCCATTTGAATAATCCTTATTGTTCTTCCTTTATAATACCCACTCTATTTTGTCTCAATTTCTGCGTTTCTTAAATGTAGTTCATACAAATAAATATTTCATTGATTGATACAAATAATAGGTTGTAATGTTATGATAGTAAACATTCTTACTGGTGTTAGATTTCAGTTGCCTGTTACTTTTGTGCTTTATGCAAACTTTACCATGTCCTGATTTGCGCGCTGTAACATCTCCATGTCTTGAGACATCGAGCACATTGCGGTGAATTATTGTATATTAGCTACACGTGAGAGAGTATATAACTTTATACCAGGTGGACGTGGCGGTCTTGCTCGTTTCCAAAAAAACTCAATTAGTAAACTGCTTTATGAAAAGCCTGTCGCTTTCAGAAATTGTTTGTCTCCGCGTCGATCCTTCGGGGCTCCGGGCGTATAGGGATTAGGAATTCGTGCGGATTTGCTTAAAGGGGAAGACGGGAGAAAATTGGGAATTGTTTCCTCTACCACCCATTGAACAAAGCCCTCTCGTATGAAACGTAATGTTTGCTGACGCGGGCGCGCTTAATGAAATTCTGTTAGTCTTCATTTTTTCCTTGTTCCCCCGATTTAATTTTTTTTTATCTCGCAATTAAGGATCGCACTCGGCGATACATTCAACTTTTACTCCAGTTTCCAACCTCGTGTCGCATTTCATCCTTAATTAAATCTGGTTTTCCGACTTTATAGCTTTCGGTTCATTGTACACGATTTACGCCTAGTGAAGGCTTCTAATGTGATTAAAACGACTGGCAGTAATAATAAACATTTTATTGGGGCATTACGTACCGTGAGATGTATCTCTATACTAAACTATCAGGTTATGGCCGGAACATCGCGTCGGTCCTAATCAACTTTGTTTTATTGTAACTCGGTAAGAAGATCGGACATTAGAACAACTAATGGGATTTATTTGTAAATTAAGTTTCGTTATTTGTTGCTGGAGATGTACGTAAGTAGTAATAATTAGTTGATCTTTTGTTTCACTCCAGGTACAATGCAAACATTATGTTCAATATAATAACAAAACCAATTTTTTTATGGTTTTAATAAAAACAAATGTTTTTGTGATAATACACCTTTATTATAATAATATAATATAAAATACAAGCAAACTCAATTACGTACTCTTCTCGTATTACGAAATAAATGAAAGGATTTTTTAGGTTTAGAGTAACTATGACGACAGATGAAAGCAGAACGCCGAAATTGAACCAATTTTCGTACCAGCCATTGTAAGGATAAACCAAAAAAAAATATCTTATAACAACAACATTTTAAGGACATGTATTACTAACCGTTTGTTTATTTATACATATTTTTTTTGTACATAGATTAGACTACTTGGAAATAATTAAAAACTGTTTGTCTATCAGTTTGTAGATATCAATATCTATATCTTCAAATCCGAATCTAACAACATACTAAATTTTTTTTAAACTTTGAAACTTTGTCATGTTTGCTATCTTATATGTATATTTGTTTATGATAATAAAAATAAATATAAAAGCGATGTAATAGAAACAATATATTGAAACAAGAAAAACAATTGTATGTAATGACAATGGGAAGGCAGTTCTTTGTCGGTAACGTTAGTCAAGAATGAAACAAATAATAGAGTAAATTGTTGTAACTTAGATTTCACTTTCGTCCTTGAAGAATAAATTAGTTTTCGTAGGGTAGCCCATTGTCATACTTTACTTTCGCCGATACAGCAAAGGAACGATCATAAACGAAAGTTTGAGCTCACGATATTAATATTTATTGCTCGCAACCTATACGAAACACTTTCTTCACCAAGTTATAAATAGTTTTATGCCGGCCACCCGTTAAATGGTATAACAAGGGGGTTTTATGAGGCATTCTATTCGGTGGAGGGCGCCAGCTTTATATTTTATTGGTAGCCGAAGCAGGGTTTGAATGCCCCTGCGCACGATACAATATCTTTCTTTACGATTTTTTATCTACCCATAACTCAAACTTGAATCTTCTCTTTTATCTTTGTGTGACTAACATTGACTTAATGAACTCAATCGAAACATACTTTTTATTTTATTCCATTTTGATAAAGATTATATTAAATGGTGGTAGGTCTCTGTTGCCGGAAACCATCTAGCATGGTCCTTCTGGCTTCAAACTGAAAAACAGTAATGTTTGCTTATAAATACAAACGTTACTGTCTTCCGGTTTAAAAGGTGTTATATGCTAGTGAAATGACTGGGGTAACGAGAATTAACACCTTACATTTCAAGACGACGAGCGCAATGTGGTGTTGTGTATACCGTCTTAATCAGCGCCACGTTATTATGGGAAAGCGTATCACTTACCATCCAGTGAATGCTTTGCTCCTCTCGTCACATCGTCAAATAAAAAAAATCATTAATAACTGAAAATTCCAATGACTGTGTTATTAACTTCTTTGTAAATACGTTCGTTATAAAAATCTTCTCTTTCTTTAATAGTAAGTGATTTGAACAATTTAGACAGCACCGTTATTTTACACTTAAAAAAGGCACTCAAAATACGAATCATAATGCAAAGAGCCTAAAAAAGATCACATTTTCCGAACCTCTAATGGGAGGACATTATCCGAAATCCGTTTTGCACGAATAAAATTTACTCGGAAAATTTGGTTCAAGCACGACTTATCTTTTTGTACACTCTTGTGTACTTTGCCTCAAAATATTATGGGCTGCTATTAAATAAGGTTAACCGAAAAATCTTATATTTTAGTATTTCAGAAGCACACGAATTTAGGAGAAATGTCTTCAGTTTGCAGTACTTTAAAAGAGAATAAATGTAAACATGTATTTTTAAGTTTTTGCAGTGTTTTGATCTAAAATTAGCATAAACCTTAGAACGAAAAAATCATAAGTTTCTCTTTATAAATATGTGATAAAAAAGTTGTTGTAGCTCACTTCTTTGATGTCTGATAAATACTTTTATATATCTATAAAATATAAAGGAACCAAAAGATATTTTTTCCTTAAGTGCCTTAGCGGTAGTAGATTTAATAATATGTACTGGTAAGCAGAAGCTTTTTATATTAATAAAAGTAATTTTTTATTAGTGAGGTACATCGACTGTATATTCTTAAATCCTTAAATGTTGAAATTGGGAATGTATATACTATTACAGGCATTTATAACATTAATAAACTAACAATACTAATATAACAAAACAAGACTACTTTGAGATAAACAAAATTAAGACTATTAAAAGCATAAAAAATAACCTGAACTAATAATAAAATTATTAATGAAGTAATGGTAAGTAATATCTTACGATTTCTAACTAGAGAGGTTAAATAGGCCAATTACCAAATACTTATAGTGATGCAATGAAACATGTAGGGTAATCCTGTGAAAATTTTAAAGACAGCAGTACCAAAACATAAAATCCCAGGGGTACATAATTAGATGAATAACTGGTAAATAAGATCACGGTGTATTACAAAATAATTACAACAATTTATGTACTAGAAAGAAGAAAAATAAAACGGTTTAGAGCGTAACAACGAACTACGCTGCATAGATATAATGGTTAGAGCAACTGAAGCCTCGGGCTTTTAATATTTTTTTATTTGAAATTGCGATATAACCGGAGCATGCCTCAAATGATGCATGTTATGGAAGCCAGTTTTTTTTTAAGGAAACAAGTAAAACAAGAGAATACTGGGAGCTATTACACGGTTTACATCGTAAATAATCTTCTTAGTACGGTAAATAAATAAGTGTATAGTGTCGGTTCGTGCGGGCCCCGCTATCAGATCGAGGGGCTCGGGACGCAGCGAAGCCGGGAAAATACTGTTCAAGTGAGCAGATAGTGTTTAATGTACATGGAACATAAGTTCTGCGGCCTGTTAAAAGATAATGAGTAAGGATATAAGAAAGAATCCTGCGCTGTTTTCTTACAAGCCGTAGCTATTTCGCTATCGTATACCGTGTACGGAGTAACACAACTTGATGAACTATGATTGCGCGCAATTTATTATTAACGATGAATAGAGTTAGATACACACAACATACGTCTTCACTTCAACCTCGGTATAACCTACAGGTTAACTAGTTTAAGGTGAGTGATTAATGAAATTATGTACAAAAGGTGCAGAAGCAAAGCAAAGGAGGGATCGGGCTTTGGAACAGGCATATATTCAAAAGCAAAACTACCACCGACTAACCATGGTAACAATATAGCGTATATCTGTCTATAGCTCTAAAAACTGCATACAGCTTAACAGATCTTAATATTGTTATTTTTACACTTGATCAAGTTAAACAGTATTATTATAAAAACACAGTTCTTTTCTAATTTCATCTTTTCATGATTCCATTTAAAAAATTTACTTAAAAGTGCTTTCAAGTTATGGATTAATAATTAACAAGCTTTAATTATATAATTTATATAGAGAAAATCTTATAACTCTTGCCTAAGAAAGTTTCACGGTCCTATTTCAGATAAAACCTTTTTATCGCGTCCTGTTTTGCTACTCGAAAACAGAAACCACAACTGTCAAAAAGTTTGTATCCAATGATAAGACCGATTTTCGGTTTTGCTTTTATATGCAGGATCTAATACAAATACAAATATACTTTATTGTACACTGTCATGGAGTTATTATACGTTAAAACTAGGGTTTAGATATACAACCGCAGACATTAACGAACCATGTGGATTAAAGAACACAGTTCATTTATTTATATAAGAAACAGGAATGAGATACATTTTCTTATGTACTATTTGATAATGTCAGAGGCAAAATTAAAGGAGAAGTGTAAAGAAATTATATTTTTTATAGATATTATATGAAAAAAGTCGAAAGAAAAAACAGAGGAAAGTTGGGTTAAAGGTGAATTTAAAACAACGTTTTTGAATAAAAATAATATAGCATCAGGTGAATAAAGTAATCCATTGGCTTGATAGCGCCATCAAAACAAATTATCGACGAATTTGCGGAATAACAATTAGCGCGTTCGTATATTGACGCCCATTTAGTTAATTGGAGTTCGTGCGGTTAGACTTCTAAGTTACCACTTAACTCGAACAGTGTACTATTACGGACCGTAGATGAATATTGTATGGAATATTACTTGAACGTTGTCATAAGTAATTAAGTGCTACTTGATAGCACTCAATGTTTATGTATAACATATCCGTAACATTTAAATGTTGAAGACAGTAACAAGGTAATGAAGTTTCTATAATTAGGTTTTAATAATTACTCTCACCTTTTTCAGTATCTATTCTAAACAAAATACTAAGACCATAATGATATATGTTTTCAAAATCAATTAAAGTTATTACTCTGAAGGTATTTTCTTAGTGCTTTTCTGTAAAATGTACTACGTTATATAAAAACCTGTACTTATTAATCAATGCTGAAAAGAATCTTATATTTATAATTGTTTAATACTAATATTGTTATCTTTCGAATTCAATTTGTAATAAAAGGAAACAGTAGTCCTTTCATACGCTCAAACTTATCACATAATAAATAATCGCATTTAATACAAGATACAAGTGAACGCTGTGAGAAATAGAAATCGTTTACGGTTAACTCTATTTAACACCTTAAACAAATCCCAGCAAATAAAGTGTGGCGAATACAAGTGGAAAAAGTAAATCCCGTCGCACTTTATTGTAAAGGAAAGAAAGCAAACAGGGAAGACGAATCGCGCAAGGGCAAACAAATCTAACTGAACGCTCCGAAGCAGTTTGCGCTAGAAAGCGAACGCGATCTAATCTCGGATCTTGCGAGTACTTGGGAGCGATGCATCACCTGGCTTACGCTGCAACGACGATCTTGATTTCTTTCTTAATGCACCTCCCACGTCCCAACACCTGAGCGATGCCGCCGAGGTCTATTGACCTATTCTTCTATCTACTTTTTAAACGTACAAAACATTTTATAACACAACAGCGGCACTTTAATCGGTTGATATATCATCTTCAATAACATTTGACGTCTCGTCGATAATATAGGCAACCGCTCATTTAACACCTACGCTGGCTACTGCATATTGCTTTTAGTTTCTTAGGCACATCTTTTGTTGCCTTGTCTAAGTAGTATTAATGGAATACTTGTTAGCTATCCAACGCTATACACGCCTTTTTCTTTTTTCCAATAATAAGTCTAAAAAAATATATATAAAAAGCTAGTGACAACAGTATCAAAGTATATCTAACGGAGTAATAGGTAGTAAATTTTGACATCATGGTACTTTTTTGATAAAAGTTTTTTTTTATTCATATTACTACATGATACTTTTACTATCTAGAGGCGGTGAATATTATAATATGCCTCATATTTAACTACTATGAAGTACTTAAAAATTGCTCGCGTGTACAAAGTTGTTAACAAGTCTTGCTATTCTGAAACAATATTAACTTCATGTGTATTTGCAATAATCTTTTTTTACATATTCACATTTATTACATAATTTTTATATAAATTGTTTTCATAGCACAAAATTCAATTCCGCCTTGCGACTTCTAATTATTTCTCTAGCATTCGACACGATAAAACTCCTCAAATCAAAAATCAGTAAAGTACAGATATTTAGCTTCAGAAATAGATCCCCAGCGAGTACGACCAGTTTTATTTTGTTTACTAAATAACTGGATCGCTTATACCAGCAATGGTTAGACGTAACAAACAAGTAGTTTCGTAAGTGTTTGCTCTCAATACAATCACTTGATATGATGTTGATATCTCAACTCTATCTGCGAGGAATTATATCGTACTCAAACGTAACCCCTATAACATTTTATGTTGTCGTCCTCGCGAAAAATGAAAATGGGAATGTATAGAATTATTTATCAAGATACGGTTAAACGTACAGGGGTATTAAACATCAGAAGGCCATTCAGTGCTGCGACTTCCTCTGTGAAATGGTAATGGACAATTTAGATAACAAGAAAATGACACTTAATGTTGAATCTACCAAACGAATAGTGAGAATATTATACTCTACGTTTCATCCTTTGCAGAAAGATATATATGTGTTCTAATTGAAATAATTGATATTCAGCAATATTTCTCATTTTATTACTGCTTCATGTGACCTACAGCTTTATTTTCAAAGACCCAAATCAAAATTGCAGCATTACATCACTAATGTTCGCAATCTCATAACTATATATTCCTGAAAAGGGACGGCTTCATGTTTCCTCTGCTGGAATGTAGGCTTCAATGTAACAGCGTTGCCAATAGCTATTCGCCAACTCGACCGATATTATAGCGCACCATTTGGCAAGTAACTCAGACACCCCGTATATGACGAGTTATATACAAGTATAATAACTGAGTGCCTTTTATGATTCCCAATGAACTACGGGATAAGGCGCCGAAATAACAACGAAATAAGATTTTATATCTAGTTTACTTTGCTTACGGGGAAAAGGGCTTTGTTAGATCGAAATTGAAATTCAAACAGTACGAGGAAATAGCTACTTTCTTCTCTTATATACATCTGCAGATACCTTATTTTTTTTT
>DWLS01000717.1:0-27291 GCA_018246255.1 Pachliopta kotzebuea
TATCTGTTTAAACATAAAACTTTTTAATGCGTTTTAAGTTTTATTTAAACGTTACAATTAAATATTTATATATGTTAAACAAGGAAAAGAAAATGTTTCTGTCACTCTCACTTAGTTCCAATATGGCGCATACGGCGCAGTCAGGGGCGCACGTAGAGTTCATAAATTTGATGCATAAATATTGATATATTTACAGTTTCTTATTCAAACAAAAAACACGTTATTTTCTCTTATAAATAACCCTCTGTGTTGAGATAAATTAAGGGTAGGTTGAAGATATTCACAAGACAATTGTGAAATAAGTTTTTTAATGTATCTACTAATTATCAAAAAATATGTTTCTATTTATATATACAAATACACTTTTATGACATGTATATCTGCATATATACATATACATATATATGTAGGTAATGGGCTGCTTCAAGAAAATGCGTATTTATTATTTATATATAAGAAAACTTACAGTTTACACTTAAATATAAGCTCACATTTAAATAATTTTAGTTAGATTAATAAGGTTGCAAAAAAAGCTTAAACTAGTTTTCACATTTATTTTTTGATAAACTAATACACTAAATTTTAAAAAGACAATGAGTTAAAGGACCAGTACTTTTTCGACTATTTTTTTTAACTATAACCATTGTTTTTAAGTAAAAAATAATAAATTAAGATCATTTTGGGGTTATCACTTTATTACGTACAGATACACTTAAGGTTGATTTCGCATAGTATATTTTTATAATTCTTTCACATTGTGTTATGTGATAATGAGATAACGTAGATATAAATAAATAAAAAGCGTTTATTTGTCTAAGAAAAATTTATACTTATGTACATTATTTAAGATAAAATAAACTTAAGTCAATAGACAAAAAGTCCAGGGCTCAGAACATTGGAATATATTGCCAACTTTTGCTATTCTGTCCTGGCCTGACATGAAAAGGAACCAATTGAACACTTACCTACTTATCATTCTCACGAGTTTGCGGTTAGTGTTTGCTGCATCAAAAGCAATTTCCGACAGTAGCGTTTAAAAGTATATTTCGATAAAATTCGATGAAACGGAGGTGGTAAGTCGTTCCAGCATTTTGATGCAGCAAACTTAAAACTACCCGGCGTATGCACCAGGGTGTGCTTTGGCGTGAAAAGACGACTTAGTGTGAGGTCTCAGACTGGCGTTGGAGAAATCTGCTGACCAATTGAGCTTATTGTATAGATACAAAAGTATCTTTTACGTCGTCAGAGAATGTAAAAAGCGCTCTAGCTTCATTAATCTCACTTTCCCCATCATGAGCAGATTTTTTTATTATATACGGTGAGACATGGTGTCGCCGTGGTATCGGGTAACAATAACGCATTCTGAACACGTCTTGCCCTGGAGGTCTTTATAAAGAGACACGACCCGACAGATAGTGATTTACTCAATGAAGATACAGGTATATATAAGGGTAGTAACTCATAAATTGGGTTCCAAGTAAGTCTGTCTCGGAATCGAATTATTATTATTACTTTATTTCTTTTAAAAATCGCTCTTAAGGATGGCTTAAATACTGTGCAGAGTTGAACTTATTTGATTTGATAATAACTCATGCTTTCAATTCTTACATTACTCAAGAATAAGGAAGAATAGTGAAGGAAATTTGTTCTTCCAATAAGATATCCATCGAATGCCTCTCTTCATTCGTTCACGTCTAATAATGTACCAGAAGAAATACCATCAGAACATTAAGGCAAGCGGTTCGATAATGATGTCATATATCGTAGCTGTGGCTGCGAGAGGACCAATTATTCTCCTCCCTCCTTTGTTTTCAAACCTGAAAATCAATTATACTTCATATATAATACCTGTTAATACACTTGTATTATTTAGGAGATGACGTGACTTGACGTGATACGCGGAAGTTCCTTGTGACGGACACAATCTATTTAAGTATTGGCTGCTCTTATTTCTGCTGTCAAATTTAAGGGACGTAAATTACTGGGGTAACGAGGATTGAAATTAATATAATTTGGTGCAGTGATTATCTTAATTAGGATAAGTAGGTGAAAATCTTTCTAGTCGCTTTGGAAAAATAATTTTAAGGTCCATTTTGAATCCGCGAACGCTGCCTTTTCAGATTTACTGGTGGTAAGTCCCCGTCGATCGTTTAGGTAGATACCATCACAGCTCCTGTTCCTGCCACCAAATAGTAGTAAATAAACATTACTAGCTTCCGATTTGAAGGGTGCTTGTATGCTGATGAAATTACTGGAGTATCGAGACTTAATACTTTGCGAGCGCAATGTGGTGCTATATACACTATCTTATCCAGCATCACGTTGTTATGCGCAAAGGTATCACTTACTATCAAGTGAACGCATTGTTCGTCTCGTAGGCAAGTTGCATAAAAAATTGTAATAAAAATTTATAATTTTAGTTATATGTATATGATTA
This sequence comes from Pachliopta kotzebuea, assembly GCA_018246255.1. NCBI lineage: Eukaryota > Metazoa > Arthropoda > Insecta > Lepidoptera > Papilionidae > Pachliopta > Pachliopta kotzebuea. The sequence continues at coordinate 2,438 of DWLS01000717.1, forward strand.
AGGTTACATTAAGGTTGTAGATATTTTTCAAAATTAACTGGTATTTGTTAGACATCGCAGGTTTTTTTTATATTTTTGGAAAACACATTCGTTAATAATATTTAATTATAATCAAGATTATCTTTATTGTTATTATCTATGACTATAATTATTATCTGCATACTTTATTAAAATTTGTTTTATGTAATGATATTTTCACGTGTTAATTAATAGCTGAGAAATATTAGCAAAAAAATCTTCTTGTTTTTTAAAGACTGAAAATGTTCAAGCTTTCACAAGTTTTGCGGGAATTTCAAAAAGCTTATTCCGAAGTAATTTTTACTGGGCCACAGAAAAGATTTTTTGGTGGGCTTGATTTTATTAAGTTAAAAAGATTATTACAAAAGTTTTGAGTTTAGTTGGAAAATTTAGAAATAAATTATTTATAAATAAGTTAAAAACCGTAATAATTTAAAATTTTCATTTACACTGATTTTGAAAATTCTAAGACAGATGTCAATTGACTATAAATTTATGCATATATATATAGCTTAGTAAAAAAATCAAAAACTCAATTTATACTATACATTCCTTTTTTATGCAATTATTACCCTTTACTTACTGGAATGTATAATATAAATTACACAATTAAGTTTTTGATTTTTTCTACTTAATTTTTTATTTAATTCTACAGATTTTTTAATTTTAATACTTTTTAAATATTATTTTTTATTTATTAAATTTTCTGCTGGTCAATATATTTTTTACTAATCTATCAACTTCAAATACACCTTTAGTTACCTCATTAAAAAAATATATAATCTATTGACATATAGATCTCGAAGTATCTAAATTGTAGTGTTGCAATAAATAAAATTAGTCGTACGAAAACTCATAACAATATTTATAGTCTTTTTTAGAAACTACAAAAAACTAAATTCTTTTATCTACTAATAAAAGCCTTATTAAAATTTTTCAAATAGTTAATAATTGTGTGAACAAACAAGTACATTAAGACAGAGACAGAAAAAAGAAATATTAAATAATTTCATTTAGTTATAAATTTATTTAAATACAATGTAAATATTTAAATGAGTGAAAACACAGCCATTTTATGTTTGAATTCCAGTTTAACTTTCTTTAGTTATCGATCTTTTATCCTGAAAATACTGAAACCGGACAGCGCCCAAGGAATCCAAGTCACGTCGCCGTTTCCTCCGAGATTAGAACTTTATTCATACAATGATTGTCCAATGGGTCGTATGCCATCCAAATGCACAGAACTGATCACATTTCTGAAGTCGAAAGAGCTGGGCGTGCGCCAAACGCTTGCCTCCTTACTGGCTAATGAATAAATTGGCCAATTATGGCACGGAGTCAATTCAACTGTAGCTTGTGGTCTAACCGGGTCCCGAATAACGTTAACAATTTAAAAAAACGTCAAATTTATTTAAACTATATTTTATTAATTGTATGACGTTCATTACTCCAATCTTTTGAATGTTTTGTAGCAGCTACCATATAGTCACGGGAGCACTGAGCTGATAACATTAACATCATGATCATCACAAAGTACTGCTTTTTAATTACTGTATTATAACGATATACACAGTACTCCGTAATCATTTCAAAATCTATTTCCATTATAGTTTACCTTTTTTCTTCTAACTTTCATTAAGTAGGTTTCTTGCCAGAGACCACCTAGGCCTACCCAGGCGGTCTGTCTATCGTATTTCTACTGTCAAATAGTAATGTGCAAACATTACTGTGTTCCGGTTTGTAGGGTGCTGTACTTTCGTGAAATTACTGGGGTAACGAGACTTTATACCTTACGTATTAATACGAGCGCTATGTGGTGCTGTGTATCATCTTAACCAGCGCCAATTATTATGGGTAAGTATATCACTTATTTTAAGGTGAAAAAAATTGATTTAATTAGTTAAAGTTTCTCATAATAATGTGTCATTATAACTTTTGTCTAATTCTTAATATACAGTCAAACGTTTTATTATAGGTTTGTCAAAAGCACGTCTAATATTTTAGGTAGATAACTAAAGTAAATTTTTTTTCTACGTTATACATGACATATTAAAATTAAATTTTTTTGTACCATGTCAAGCAGTGGACGTCTACCGGTTGAAATGATGATGGTGATATATTACAAAATGTTAAAGTAAATGTAAATTTATATACAAATTGCTTTCAATGGGATCCACACAAAGGTTGATACGTTTTATTGTTATGTGCGCAATTATTTCGTTTCAAATCATTTGTAAATGATTTGTTTGATGTAAAATGATTATATACAATAGGCTGATAATTGACCTGAATATCACATTACAACGATGAGGCTGTCAATGATTGGGTTCTTGTATGTTTAGCTGGAATATAGCGATGCTGTTATGATGACAGATTTATGACAGTCATCAATGAACACTGGTACCTTCGTGTTCCGAGGTAGTTAACGAAGAGGAAATAAAAGTTTATTTTATTCTTTCCCTCTGGTTAAGTGGGGCCAGGAACTGTGGTTTTCTTTTTCTTTATTTTCCCCTTCATTCTTTTCCTTTAAAGAAGTAAAAGTTAGTCAGGAAGTAAAGTTTCAGTGTTCATAAAAGTAATTTCATGTTCCAGACTCATCCACCGCGGGATATTATTTGAGGCTACGTTCTCATGTTTATACAAATTAGTTTATAATTCATGTATACTTACATACTAAGATTAGTTAAAATAATAGTTCTATCAGCATGGGACGTCCAGCTGTGGGCAACGCTACGCTAAAACATTGGTAATGACAGCAATAGTTACATTGTATATATTAGTTAATGTGACAGTTTCAGCAGAAATACAAATGAATATATACGGTAAGCTTTGGTGTTTGTGCACTGTGCACAAGCACCAGTGCAATAGGCGGTGGGGGGAGGGAATTGGGGGTGGATGGGGTGGCAGCGGTGCACAGTGTAAGCCGCTTGTGCCGTTTTAATGAGCAGGAGTAAGTGCGCTTTGTTTTTGTGCTCTTTGTTACAAACATTCAACTATTCTTCTTGTTTTGTTATGAGAGTCCATTACAAATGCTCCGTTTCATATATTCTGTTTTAAAATTGTGCGTATTTAAAACAATTCAGAATTTAAGATTTATTTTATGTTAATGAAATAACAAACAAAGATGTTACGCTGGTTTTCATCTTGTATATATCACGCAAACATTTTAATTTTAAATAAAAGAGTGTTTGATTCATTTTAATTAAATTCTGCTCATTCTGTACAGTTTTTAAAGAAATTCACAACCCACTTATGTATATATACCTACCAAATATATTGTCTAAAATTTTAAATCATTCCCCTACTCTCTTTTATTGTTGATTTAGTTAGCCATGTTAAAATCCGCTTTGACAAAATATTAATTGATAGGATTTGATTTTATTTATTTACACTGGCAATGGCAAAATAATTTACAAAAACTTTTTTTTTTTGCCATGATTTCAATTCTACAGTATATTAAGAGAGTATGAAGTTGCTTGAAATTCTCTGACACTCATATAATGAAAACTTAACATTTTGTATAAGAGACTGGTAGCTAGAGAAGCGGGTTCGAAAAACCCTTCACTATTAAACATTTAGACTCAAATGTGGTCCTAAATCGAACTGAAAACTTGTTATAAGGCAGCTATGTAATTCTGATGCTACAAGTCTGAAGTTTAAATCTATTTCAAAGTTAATAATTATTAATGGCGCAAAATGAAGCAAAACAATCTCGGTTCTGGTTGTTTGTTTATCCCTCGACCCACGTCAGGGCCCCAGATTAATGAAAACCGTTATCATGTTACATGTTCGTTAAATTAATTTCTGTCTTTGCCTTTACTTATTTCATCTTCTTTATAGTGTTCCTCATTATTGAAGATCGTCTCGTAAGCACACTGCAACGTTATTTTCTTTCATTTCTCTCGCTTTCCAATTTCTCTGAGTGCGGTTGTAGAAGTGAGATTTTTTTAAACCAGTTGCAATCATCATTATAGAGGATAATTTTATAACCCTGCTTTGGCTACGTGAACCTTTAATCTGTAGAATCGTATCTGTATAACCCAAGTTTTAAGTTATTTTTTTCAATTTCCGTCTCAGTTACTACCGACGAGTTATATCGTGAATAAATATAGACAATTATAATTCCTTATATCGCATAACTTGGAGCAAAAAGTAAAATGGTAACGTCATTAACTAATGTAGCTTTCCGTCCTTGTGAGATGTTGAGAATAACCTCTTACAGCTGAATATGATGATGACAATCATAACGGTTCTTTTGTCCTTTAATTATGACTGTATTTATAAATATTATCATTAATCTTTGTACTTCTCACTCGTTATACTTCCCCTTTCATTAGATATAATTAAAACATTCACAGAACGTTTCTCCCCGATGAAACAATTTGCGTAACATTTTCGAGGAATTTAACAAATTAACAAAGTTACAATTTCAGATTAGAATTAAATTATTTCTGACGATTTTACTTCCAAGTGGAACTTGGGGTCGATAATATTTTAAAATATTGTATTACAATTATACTTTGCTAGCTGAACCCTAGCCGAAATCAATATATTTTTACGACAAAGATGGCTCCAACATATCAATTATAGCCATTAAAGTTGGCTATTGAATAGACTATTAGAGGAAATATAGCAACATTATATTGGCTAGTTATAAATATATTTTGGTAGTTAGCTGTCTAATATTTTCAAATGTTTTTACAAACTGGTTTTCTAAGTTTCATATAAATAAACAAAATTTAAATGGCCATCTTTAAAACCACCATAAGATATTTTACAAAGACATAATTTAATAAATATATTCACCTAGACTACAAGATTCTTATAAAAAGTTTGCTTTTCATTTGTTGCAATTTTGAAGTAAACAACCCAATACAGTTTAATATTAAAACATGTATATGCTTTTATAAGAGCAGCCATTTTATGTGATATCCGAAAATAATCAAGGGTGGCTTTCTGCAGCACATTTTGGCATTTAATTAACATTAAGTATGACCCGAGTTGGTTTTTGGTCTCGGCATTGTGATTCAATTTTAATGTACATTCCTTACTCCAAATTCTTCCGGACAAGCTGAAAACGCTCTTTAATTTCAACACTTAATACTTTGTTTTGGTAGATATTGTTATTAAAAGTCAAACCGACTTCGCGGCGAATTCATGGTTTGATTTTGGCACCAATTTCTGTGGAGTCCTGTTGGCAGTAGTTTTTTAAAACCTTGCTATCAAGCTTATATCTTAAATCTGTTTAACATGTGCCAGAGTACTCTGTACGAGCTGGCTTGGTCATCTATGGCCTTATTTTCACTTAACACCCGAAGTAATAGAGGATAGGAGAGAGAAGAGGATTGTGTTGGACTATAGTAGATAAAACAGGTACGTTAAACGTATTCTCAACATCATTTTCTTCTTTGTTTTTAGCAATTCAAGTGCTTGACCTTTCCATCGATAGTCTCGTATGTTATGTGAAATCTACTTGAGAATAATGTAATGAATTTAAGTTATTACTCGACTAATTTAAGTTAACAGCTATTAAGAAAGTTTTGCGAAGGAAACAGTAGTGCATTCACACTTCACGTGGCGCGGCATGTGTTAAGACCCAGAGTATCTAACTTTACAGCTTTAAATCGTTTCTATTTACCCCGAGTAAGAAACAAAATGGAAGTTCCCTATCGCCACTCTTACTTTACTGTAGTAAGATTTAACTGTCCATGGAAATAGCAGTAATTTTTCCTATGACTTTTCCAACATTCAGCTCTCGTATAATGTAGCAAGTATTTCAATATTACTTTTTTTGGACAAGCCGATTTAATGTGGATATTAATAGACAGAAATGATTTTCTGGTTCACGAAGCCATGTCATTTTTAGTAAGCCTAAACCGTATCTGTTCTCATTAATTAACCAGTCCGATTCACGAGAATGCATAAAATAAAACCTAAATAGGGTATAAGGTAAACTAGAGATGTGGATGTAGAAATAAAAAACGTAGGTTTTTTGCAGAAAAAAAAAAAAATTCAAATAGCTCTCCAAAGCTTTGGGAAAAAACCTTTTGTGACAGTCGTGCACTGATTAAGCGACCTGAATAATACGTCCGCTTGTACATCTGAGCGCGTTTGCTACGCGTCGGATGAACTTATGTAATACGCGTCTATAGTTTATTATACAATAACAAAGCCTTTGTATTTTCTGATACCAAGCAGATCTCTTACTTCTGTTCTGCGGTTTCTGTCAGTGCGTTACAAATAGCCCTACAATACGACGAAGACTCTTAAGTGTGGGCCTAATTATACATTATGTAGTACTTTCTCACTTATTAGTTTACAGGTTATTAAACATTTATCTAAAAAACACTTACATAAACAATTGAAAATTTAACATCAGAAGAAAAAAAAATATGTAGCCACGATAAAAATCGATAAGCATTGATAGATTTTATTTCAAAGAGACAAATCCTTTGTAGATTTTGATGTAATTGTAATTTCAGTACATTCATATTGTGTAAATAACAAGTAGTCAGTAGTTAAGGCAGTCTACATCGACATCGGTATATTTCATAAAAGATTCTAAAGCTCTTCTGAACTGAACTTGATTACCGAGAGCAATTTTATAGAAAGAAGTCCTATATATTCCATCAGGAAGGAAATTTTGTTTGAAGATTTCCTTTTAATAAAAATATCTAAGTAATCACACGATCTCCAGCGGTTCTGACATAGAAGTATTAAATATAGATATAATGATTTTAACTAGACGATCTCAAAGAAGATGAATATGTCCGTAGACCATAATTCATAAGGTAATTTGTATGGTTTTATCCTATTTGAAGGAGTACAGTATCTAGTTAGAGTTGTCTTGTGTTTTAATAAAATAATAACGTAATCATCTATAAAAGAGTTCTTATATTAAATAACAAACTTACAGAAATCTTAACCGGTGAGAAGACTTAATAACATCATTTAAAATAGATTTAAATATTATGAAGTTAAAATTTCAACAGCAAATGTACTCGCTGAAAGCGCTTCGTCGTCTTTTAACAGCAAACGAAACTTCTAGATGCTTTTGTTCTCAGCGTAACGAGCACTTAATATTAAATTGAAATAATCTCTCAGATGTAGTCCGTCTTACAACCAACAAAGAGACAAATTTTAAAGTCTCGAAATAAAATATAGCGAGTTTAAAACATGCATTTTATTTTCGTAGAAGCTTTTCGTGCAGCACAGCTACATTTTAAAGCTTGCATAAAAATTTCAGCTCGATTCGGAGAAGACCAAGCACTCGCAATATGCCGTATGAAAGCTTTTCACAGCTTTGCTTTTTTTTAATAAACAAAACTGGGAACGTTACAAATCTTTGAACATATTTACAGCTCTGTTCTATATATGATAATCTGTCAAACTTCTCTTTGAGATTAAGAGTTAAAACATATGAAGGTTATAACCTAGTAATTTCTTTTTTGTTACCGGAGAGAAATTTTCGAATGCTCTATTCAGAACAGAGTATAGGATATTTACTCTAAAACCTTTTTGATAGGCGCCAGAAGCTTCTGGAGAAAGCAATGAAACATTTCTTACTTTGACTATAAAATTAACAATTTTTTACAAAAAAATATATTTTGTTATATACTGATCATTGAACTAAAATTCCTGTGTTATTACGACAGAAATTCCTTTCCGTGTAGTACAATTCTGTAAATATTTATTAGTTTGTGTTTGAAATTCTATTACACACGTGTACACGCATAGAAAATGTAGTATTAGTTATCTCCCACCCATGCAAAGTAAATCGTGTTTATGAATTTTAAACATGCTCGTGTTCACAATATTCGTGATTTTAACGTGAGCTACCTTTTTACGTTAAATAATAAATAAAAACAATTGTATTAATAACTGCAATAAATGTATGTGTCCCTAACACAATAAAGTGGTCATTCGGTACTGAAAATTTCTGCTAAAAATTATCTTAAGAACATTGAATACACATCTTTATCCATCTACCATTATTTGGTGGTAATAAGCAAAATATTTTACTATTGTTATGTACATCCATTGATTATAAGTATGCCAATTTACAATAGTTACGTATTTTTAAAATACGAGTAAACAAACTTTTCTTTACATAAAGTTATCTTTATGCTCGGTACTTAAAGATCGTGGCGTGAAGGAAAATGCATGAATAATGAATGAGCTAGCTCATAACTATGACGGTAACAAGTTTTAAAATATAACGTCTTATATTTTGTCTTTTGAAATTTAACGTCAAAAGAAAAATGTTTGAGGTACTACACAATATACTAAACAACAACACCTTAGATAAAAAGGTTTTGAAATACTTTAAAGTATTTTTAATAATCGCTGGAAGTTTTGGATTTTCAAGCCTTATTGAAATGACTTAAAGAGTAAAATAAATAGTACAAAACAATAATGTCATAGAACTTTATGATTTACTCGGTATACATTATTATAGTTTTATTAAAATCATATTGTATGTTAAATACTTTAATACTTTCGATGTACATTACGTACTATGTTAACGGTAAAGAATATGAGTATAATAAAAACGCAAAAAATGTTTAAAAAAATCTTTTACAACGGTTTGCATCTTTTGAAATAGTATAAATACTTTTAAGTATTTAATTTCAAAGTATTAAATACTTGAAAGTATTTTTTACAAATAATTATCAAACGCGCTTGTAAGCAAATATCAGGTTTTAAAACCTGGTCATGTCAAAAGTACTCAAACAGGTTTCAATTATTAAAAAAAATACAAAACTCTTGCCTGTTACAATAATGGTAGGTAAGCATGCAATAAAAATACTAACAACAAATATATTAATTTCGAAGTTACTTATTTATCAAGTGATACTTTTAATATTATTCCGAACACAGTGTTCACTACCTAATGTAATAAACAATTTTAACTTATTACATTCGGAACAATTACAAGATGGAACTTTATGTAGGTAAAAATAAATATTCTGAATAATAATAGATTTTTATTATTATTCATATGAACTGATCTAACTTTCTACAGCATTTTATTTAGCGGCGACAAAGTTTGTTCATATTTATATAAAACTACTTCTCCCAGTAAGCTTCTTACATTCAGACGATCTTTTTTGGTATATTTAAACAAATACATTCCTTCGAGTGTTTTACCGACTTTAGTAAAATCTAAGTAGAAGTTATACTGGTATTGTATTTCGGATTAGACATAACGTTTATGTTTGTATTTTATATGTAAGTAGGTATATGATTACAACAATGAAGGAGACATAAACTCAATAACTACACGTAGTTAAAACTAAGAAAATACTAAACTGATTGTTAAAGTCTTGGTACATAGTGTAGACATATAATAGAATTTAAAAACTATTTCTTAATCCTTCTATTTATGGTACACTTGAAATATTTCATATAATTTTCAGTCAGACAAATGATGTTTTCTACTTAATAGGTTTTCTTTGCCAAAACTACGACAAGAGCAGGTCGTTTACTTACCATTAATTACAAGAATTAAATTCATGCTAGTTAAAATGGTACATGATGTAATAAGGTTAGATTAATTATTCACATAACTGTGTAGTGTCCGTGCGCTGACTATGAAATTTAAAACTCTTGAAAACAAAGATTTTTTGCTCTATTCAAACTCCAGGCGAATTGCTTTAAAACATTAATTTCTCAGATTTAGTCGTATATTTACCACCGCCATCTAATGTTTTCGAAAATGAATACGTAAGTCGTTTAATTTTTAAAATTGAGTCTAGAAATTGGGATGTTCTTGTTATATTTATACTTTATGTTTAATCAATCGCTTCCCCGCGCACAGGAGATTTACCCCGCTCCGTATCATCTCGCACAGATTTCCCGTGGGACTATAAAGAGCAATATTTTTTCATCAAAACCGACATTTACCACGTGATCTCAAAATAAAATGTCGGGGGAAACTACCCTGCTATGAAATGGTAAATAAAAATAAACGTACGTAGGAGTATATAAAAAAGAGCAGACGCAATATTTTTAAGAAATATTAACCATAGGAAATAATAACTTATTCGCTTAATAAAACATAAATATGCTAAAGAAAATAGTACAATTACTATATAAAACAGTCACAGCTTTATCATAATTTGTCCACAATTTATTTTTATTTTGAATAAAACTTTTTTTTAATAAATTTATTGCGTTTATATAACGTCCTAAGTACTTAACTACATATCAGTGAAAATCCGAAAAAGTCCGTCCAGCCATTTTAAAGATTATCATAGACAGACAGATGAAAGTTTTTCAAATTGGTTTCCAGCTTTCTATAACACTTTACGAGAAAACTAAACGATAATTGAACATGCTTGTGTTTTTATAAATCGATTAATTTATATTCTATGTTTTATGATCAAAAGATTCTGCTACTTAGGAACTATTATAGCCTTTATTAAAATCATCATTTTCTATATCTGTGCTCTTTTATATCTTATCTGTTCTGTTCGACTATTTTTTACAATATAACCTACATATTAAATTAGTTTTCACTACTGCTACAGTAAAAATTCACAACAGTTTTCGTTTAAAAGAAGTTTTTTAAGTTTACAACGATGCATAAGATTTTACTCGAGTTAATAACACTTGGTAAGTAGTATGAGATAATCTAAGTTAAGTTTTTTGTGCAAAGATTATGTCCAAGTTTTACAATAAACGTTAATATGAACAACAAAGTTCCCAGCTGAAGTACGCAAACAATGTGTAATGAAACAGAAGCGGGTGCCGCTGAAGTTGGGGCACTGTATGAATGTAATGTCGCTGGCAGCCTGCCGCCCGTACTTAAACGGAACTTGTGCATAGTTTATAGCATACTAACTTAAAGCATACGACATCTCTACATACTCAATAATCGTCGTTTTCGGATATTTATATTCATGTTTACAAAGTGGTTACTTAAAACTTATTCTAACATGGATTGTCTCTAGTCTACCCTAGCTAAATGAGGACCGTGGCATTTACTATATAATAACTGAAGCTGCTGATACTCAGAACGGATCAAACATACAAAGATATTAGTCGTGCTATACAGACTTCAACATCTAATGAGCCAAGCCAAAAAGCACAGTGTAATAAAATGAAACATCCTACTAGCGTATTGTTGATCTGGCGATTCGTATTACTTACTATCATGTGAACAGATATTTTTCTTATGCATCACAGTAATTCAACAAATCTTCCTAATCCTCTCTTTAATATTTAGTTTTGTTCCACGATCCCTATGACATGATATTGTACATTAAAAATATAGTAGATCTATCATCATCATCAACAGCTTACGGCAGTACTCTGTTTATAAAATGTACGATGTAAATACCGTTAGATTTAAACTTTAGCTAAGAAAATAATTTTTAGTTCAGTCTTCCTGATCGATGTTAAATTCATTTGCAGTAAAATGAACCGTTTGACAAATCTTGGCTCCATACATAATTACTTTCTTTCTTTAACCAATGACAAAGTCTGGATATTTCCACAGAACATTTTCATTTAAGCAAACTTTTTTGAAATAAGATTTTTAAATCCAAAAATTAGTAAAACTTCATAAAAAGGGCTTTCGAATTGTTTAGATTTTTATGGTTTAGCTGCGAAGAAAGTTCGCCTTGGCTTCTAGTGGTGATAGTAGTCATTAGAAGACACCAAACAATACAAAGAGCAGCTCGGCATGGTTCGTGGAGACAAAGGCAGTTAATTTAAAAGATGTCTTATAAGCAGCTACAAAGAAATATGTAGTTTATTTCAAGTGAAGTGTACTTAAAGCGGGGCGATAACTTTCAAAGCTGACATTTCCGTGTGGTTAATGATGTATCTATTTTCTTTCAGATTTCGCCAAGTCATCTAAAACAATATCTAATTGATCATGCGTTTCGCAAATTTTGAGAATAGATTCTTTAAATGTGCAATTTCATTTTACTATAGCCAAAAATATTTTGAAACCATTGTATTATAACTTTATCTTGTGTTTGATTTTATACAAAAAATGTTTGTTGTACTCGGCGACTAACTTGTTGTATTGGTATCCTAAAAGTAAGCTCGGGTTTTATATTACAACATGTTTAACATTTTAGAAATATACATTTTTATTTTTAGGTCTAATTATTCATTACCTTTTCAACAAAATTTTCATTTCATTCATTTTAATGCGTGCCGCCTGTTTTTTACACAAAGATACCTAAATTATATTATGAAAAAGAGACTACTAGATAATGCTTTTAGAATTCCTTTGTCATTAATAGTTGAGGGTCAAAAGTTATAACATGGAGGATAACTTTCGTTCAAGTCAGCAAGTTATATTGGAATTTAGACATTGTTTCAGAGACGAACGGAAATTGGAGAGGAATCAATGAAGATGTGTACATGTGTACGTTAGATCCTCTTTTTATCCAAAATAAAATCAATGAAATTTTTATATTATATAATAACCATTGAAATAATGGTTTTATTCCATTTGGAGGATATTAAAGAGTACTTTTCTGGTTACTTCTAAGGTGTTTTCCAATCCAACACTAAAAGGCATGTGTTTTTATTAAACAGATTTTTGTTACCATAACCTTAATGACAATGCTCTCATACTGTAACTTTTCCAAATATACAACCTTCCAACTTATTTTATGAGTATATAATTATCTTAATTTAAGTAAATTCATTCTTAATCATATTCAAAAAATCAACTTTTTAATATATATTTTTATGCAATGAAATACATGTACATATATTGACAAAACAAGCCATCTATGCCATTTTTGGAACAAAACAAAATTAAGAAGATGATTAAATAGAGTGAAATTTCAAGATTTAGTTTCGTTCATTATAATAAAGTAATAAAAATATTTTTTATTACATAATACATACATAATAAATAACAATAAATTAGTTTTAAAAAAACCCCCACTATCTTGTTTAATATCTGCAAAGACTGTCAGTGAAGTTATCCATCACAGTTAACACAATAATGTTATGGATCGCGACAATATATCTTCATGAGGCAGGACCTTCAAATACATTTTGCGTCAAGTTAATTGTGTAAGGGACAGTAACCCACAAAATGAAAGATAAATAAAAAGAAAATAGTAGAAGAATTCATCGTATTTATGAAAACAACTAATAATACTTTATTACTAAAAACTAAACTAAGAGCGAATACAAATCCATGAAAATTCGAAGAACCTAACCTATTATAAACAGAATTAAGTTTTTTACACATTCAAACAAGAAAATTATGTTGTAAACTACAGAAGTCTAATGGAAAATTGTCAGTAATTAAAAACGGTATTATTTACATACTTTTACTTCATTTACAACATATTTTATCATATAAACATTTTTGAAAGTGCTTTCTTTAATCGACAAGTAGTATTATGATACAATTATTGTTTTTAGGGTCTGTATCTATTCGGCGATGAATAAAATGTGGTGTAGTGTAAACATCTTGAATAGTGCTTTATTGTTATTAAAAATATTCTTTTATTCATGTATCAGTTGTTTTAAGGTTATGTTCGTTAGAGACCAGCTCAACTACGACTTGGTCCTAATTGCTATATACGTTCTTCACTTTCCAATCTACATTCTCGTTAACCTAACTCGGCTACGGAGAAGCAATTTCCCCCGGGGGGAACTGTCCGTCGTCTGGTAGCCTCCAGACGGCTAACGTCCTTCATTAGGTATCCATTGTCGAATCAGTGATTTCATGTTTGAAATTCGTATAAAAAATTATTAATAAATATTGATGTACATATAGTCTACATGTTCATAATCATCAGATGATAGTCTTCTTTTGGACAAAGTCCTCCTCTAAAGGTCTCCACATAGATCAGTTCTACGCTGCCCGGTTACCGTAACCTTCACCAGATCTTCCATCTAAATGCCTATTACTTTTCTATTAATTACCTTATATTAAAACGTCTGGCGACTTTATTCAAAAATTCATCCTTCATATTATACAGTAAAAAAAATTATGTACCGAAATATTATCCTATGAAAGTTTTTTTAAACAGTTCGCGCTCGCTGCGGTGTGAGTGGAGGACCACTCGACACAAGCTAAAATGTTTATTTTAAAATGTTTTTATATATTACTCTGATATGTCTAAACGTTTATGTCTGTTTTAATTTATTTTATTTGTTGGCAGTACTTATAATTTTGTACTGAGGGTAGATGCAGGGGATGGAAGGATTCCCGTCTTAGTAAGGTAATGAAATATTGTTGAGGTGTTGTAAAACATCTTCACTAGTACTAGATCATTAGCGGCAGATTTATAATTTATCATTTCTTTTTATCGATGAGGCGATGAGACGAGAAAGGCGTCGACCTGATGGTAAGTGATAAGCTTACCTGATGGTATACACTGTATAACATTTCACTCATACCCTTGAAAGGTAATGTGCTAAGTATCATTATCCCAGTAATATTACTAGCATACAGGACTCTTCAAACCGGGACACAGACTGAGAAATTTATGTAACGTACTTCGTACCATCATATATTGTTGATAAGGATGTAAATGTGTTTTGGTGTCGTGCCGTATGAAGATATATCGATGGGGCGACACATAATATAAACGACGTCATCAGCGCGTTGACAGGTTCAGTTCCGTTATTTATGATCTCACATTATAACTATCTACACCCGCTGTGACCGATTACTAGTCGTAATGTTTACTTTTTTGGTTACAAATGTATCAATCATTTAAATACATTTTTGGAGTTAATTACAAATTATCGTTGAGCTCTAAGAAAAGTGGTTTGTTTTAAAAAAGCAGTCGGTAACTTACAAAATCAACAAATCAATTATCTTTACTTCTAATAATACATAAGACATTATTTTTCACAATCAAAACACTTAAAGCTACATACATTAAGTAACATAAAATTAGGTATATTAGACAAAAAAGTCCAGAGCTATTGGCGAATAGAGCCATTTCCTAGTATTCTGCCCTGGTCTAACATTAAAAAAATTAAACACTTATCTATTTAATAGGTAGTTTCATTCATAGCAATTGTTTCCTATTCTTTTGTTGCGTTAATCAAATAACACACGTGTCAAACCCAATATGTTTGTGTTAAGTGGTTGCTGTATCAGAAGACATTTTTTCATAATACCACGAAAATAATCACGAAAACCATGACCCATCTTTGGTTGTAATTGATTGAAACTTTTTTAACTCATTTAGCATTAAATCACCAAAAAAAAAAAACTGTATCCTATTGATTTCCGCAGTGTTTTATTTACCTCCATTCTTCACTTTCCGTTTAGAATTAACGACGGTATATCACCGGTTACAGGACTTTTGTATTTAAAAATCGGAACAGTTCTATACAAACAGAAATCGAAAAGATGTAAACGTCAATACAATGCGAAAGTAAAAAAAAAAGAAAGAGAAAAAAGCTCTCAACTCTTCCGCCTACCACTCGAAATGCATCGTTCCGAGTTACCAGTCTGAAAGCGTAACTAGGAGCCAAGTGCCACTCGCCGCAGCGACGACTACAACATAGCTACACACTATACACTGTACACTACACGGTACACTGTACATACAAATCCGCAGTCAGTGTGCCAGTCCACTCGGCTATAGTGTAGTTATGGACGCGGCCGAGGGTTTTGACTTCCTTTTTAAACGGGTAATGGATTATTGTGTTTAAAGAGAATTTACATCTGTTATCATCGCATGCCTATATTTACATGTAACGAACTCATATAAACAAAATTATGTTTTTCATTAAAATAAATTTACCAACAAGTTAATCGATCTCTACCAGATCGGTCTACTATCACATGGTTTTCTCTAAGATTCGACTTCTACCTCGTCAATTATCCGTTGTCAGCTACCTTTGTTGTCCTAGAGATCTCATTCCTAATTTGATTACATAGAGAAATACAATACACTTTCCTCTTCATAGTCTGCTTGACTTTGAACTTTTTCACAAGACCTATCGTAGAGATCACGTCACAAAAGCATAACAAAATTTTAACAAAAATTTTTCTTTTATACCATTGTAGTTTCCACACTAAATAAGTATCTCACAACGTCGGCGGTAATGCATAAATTATATGAACCCCACGAAATCTCGTAGAGATTCACTCCGAAAAGTTTCTGAAAAGATTTTCCATAAAGCCTCCTGATTTCTGTGCTGCGAACGGCCGACGGGAAATATGGCGAAACTTCGGTCAGCGGTTGAATAGAATATGAGTCCCTTCTACTTTGCGTTAACATGCAACAAAGATGTGAAATTTCTGAAAAAAGGTTCTATGGGGATATCCATAAAACGTCGACAACACCCTCTGGTAAAAAAGTAAAGCGAATGTTAAAATTAAATTGGTTCAAATTTATCAAAACTCAACCACGATCGTTTTAAGAACTTTCAGACACATATCCATAATTCGTTATTTACAGTTGACGGGAGTTTTATAAAAATAATCGTAATGAAATATTACATGAAAAGAGAATTTAATAAAGAAGGTGTTTAGGTACACGAGATAAAGTAAACTTTTTTTCCAGTGAAGTACTCGTGTAATATTATAATTTAAAACCTTAGCGTAGTGTTTGTGTTATTACTTTAGTATTCTGCGCTAGACGATAAGAACTGTAATAATTATCCGCAGGTCGGCCTAGATTTTTAATTAGGTTAGTATGCTTCGTGTTTTTATTATTTTTCATCCGGTAGCAGAACTCTTTGTAGAAAATATTGAAGTTGAGCTATATTTTAGCAGAATTTCAGATTTCGTGGGGAAGAGCGCGAGTTGTTTATTTTTATTTCACTTTTTCCCCTTCAGTGGCGCACTTTTTCAGGGCAAGCTAACATTGTTGGCTTAAAAAACATTATTACAAAAGTTTGTAATTAGTCTGGGGCTGAAAACGGTTTTATAAATGAAATTTTGTGTGACCTAACTTGATTTAAACTAATTATATTTTATAACAAGAAATTTTCAACTACAGTTAGAAAAAAATATGGCCTAATGTGTTTGCAAAGATATAAGCAAATGAATTAATATATTTTTTCCTGTATATACTGAAACATATGTGTTAAGGCAAATAAGAGGCAGTGGTTGTAGTAAGCCGGTCGTGCTGTTTTAACGAGCAGGTATAAGTGCGCTTTGTGTTTTTAAGCTCTTTGTTACGGCGTTCCATTATTCTTACCGAGCACATTACACATACAACTAATCCTAAATATAAATACAACTATTTTAAAAATTGTTATCAAAAAACGATTTAACACTATATCTATGAAAACATTACAAAATATAAACGAATCTACAATAATTTCCATAGGTTTTAAACATGTGTTACTGGGTACTTGACTTAACCAAGACAGGTCATACGCCGGTTTCGTAAGCTCCTTTTCTCTTCTCCATCTGTGACCAGACTACGTCTATTAAGCTCTTCTATCATGACTTAATGGGAAACAGTTCGGAAGCCCACAGCAGCCTAATTTCAACAAGGATGCTTTTAATTCTATAGTCACGATTTATATGTTAATTAGTTCAGTAGTTTTAGTTGTATTAATGGAAACTAATCTGTGGATAAATTTTCATATTGTAATATATATTCCTCTTTGTTTCTTACAAATTCTGATAATAATAAGGAGCTATGACAATGAAGATTTTAAAGTATGCTTTAAAACGATACTCGCATTATGACAAACGATGGACAGTAATATTATAACGACAGAATTGGTACCTCCATCCCAACAACTTAACCTTGTAATCTTTCCAAAAACTTCAAACAAAATGGTCACCTACTATTCCCCGAGACAGTAAAATACCCTAAATCTCGATCTAATAACTCAGTACATATAAATTAATGTATGACTATCACTAATGATATCTCATAATTTAATTACTATTTAACAATATAATTGTTGGAGTTATATCTTTTATCAGCTGTTTAATTGAAACATGGCCGGTACTTTCCTATGAATTTTCAGTAGCAATTTGAGTTAAATTACAAAAGATTAAACAAATTAATGAACTTTATTTTAAAATAGGTTGCGAAATTAAACGCGATCTTCGGTTTGATATCTCCCCAGACAGCTGTAAACCATATTTCAAAGAATATTACTCTGTAAATTATAACAGGTATTTTATTAAAGTATATACAAATTTTATTACACTGTTTATTATATAAAGCACCTTATTATGTAATATATTATGTATGGAAAGAGTAACATAATGTTGCACATATGAGCTAGTTAAAAATCAATGTTAATTCTGAGTGGATTCAATTTCTGGAAATATACTTGATAGCTACACATATTCTAAGTAAATAAATCTATAATGTTAGAGTGTAACGAGATATTTTTAGTATATTTTTTTTACTGGTAACAGATATAACGTATTATAAAACTAATATCCTATTAGCCTTCATTTCTATAAACGAACCGTGAATAACACTCGTCAGTACTGATGAGGTAAATAATATTTGGCTTAATTATTACTTGTCTGTAGGAAACTAAGTTCAGAAAAATGTATAACAAATAAATAATATTTAAGTGTATATTAGTAATACTAATTGACAGTTTTGTTTTTTATTACAATATTCTGCACTTTTTTATAATAACATAGTAATATCAATGAAATTTTGTCTGAGTCCAGGAATCGAAGTAATAAGCAACTAAAAGTATAAAGTATGAAATAGGTTAATACTACTAAAAAAGAATAAGGATCCTGAAATTATTTAAATTCACAAAGATATGAAAAATCTAATATAGTTTAATAAATTTTATCGGAAATTGTTTAAATTTCTGAGAAAACCTTTGATTCCTATCGATTGAAAAATAAATAATGACACTGCCTGTTTCATTAAGTTGAAATATATATATGAAAGTAGTAGTCTTTACTTTCTTGTGAAAGGCCCCGAGTCCCAGCCATACATAACAATACAAGAGAGCTCTTCATGGACTAATCGAAAACAATTCATTACTTAACAATACTTCATTATCCCGTACTGCTTAGGAAACTTTGTGAAAGAGTTAAATCATTAGTTGATAAATTAAGTTTAATTGATTCGTATTGTTACTTTATATTGAATGGTAGGTTATGTAAAAGGTAAGATTGGACTGAGCACTTAAATGTTTATTGCCTGTATATTACTATAGCAAGATATTCATCTGAAGAAATATAAAAGGAAATAATACCTTTACACTTTGAACACTTGATTAGGTGCAGGTGAGCGGGGATGAACGACCTATAAACCACATCTGGTTTAATATTTTAACGAATTATTTATTAAAAAAGGAAGAAATTTACATTTTTAATAGAAGACTTATGGTAGATTAAATATGTCAGTATCCAATAAAAGGTTAAAATCAAAGTTGTAAGAATACAGCAAAAAAATAAAACATGTAATGCAGTATTATATCGAACATTTGCACAAAATTTTGTTATATTTCATTTTCACATTCCTAAGTAAAATGTTGTGGAATAAGCACATTCTTCATCCGTCTCCGATAACGGGAAATACGGAAATTGTAGCAAGATTTACAGAGCCTTTAAGCACATGTTAGAGGAAACGTATATTTCACTCTCGAATGCTCTTTCCATGTATCCTCCGCCACCGGAGATTGTCTCAACACTCCAATGAATCCAATGCAACGAACTTTCGTAAAAAATTTCCCAGAGTTATTGTTCTTTGTTACATATCATAATACAGTTAGCAAAATATATATCTATGGAATAACTAGTCGACAGAAAATATTATTTAATATTCAAATTTCATTAAAAAACTTGCATTCAAAGATTCATGTGCCATTCCTCAAGATATTCACCTAACAGAGCTTCAATATATTGTATTATAAAGATAATACTAATAGCTAATTTTTGTTTAAAAAAAAAGGAATTGTTAATGTACAAGATTTCACGATGAAATAAAAACTATGTAAATTGTTTATTGAATATAATAAAGGTGAAAACAAACAATGACCTCAACATATAGGTTCTAGTTTTCATATATTAGTAAGTTTCCCCAAGTTATATAACGCGTAGGTGGAATAAGCTGCGAACATAACTTGGTTACGTAACGAAGTGTATATTCTTACCTTTTTTAGTTTGCCTTGTGTAGTTGCTAAGCGCTTGCTTTGCAACACAAAGGTCCCTGGTTCGTTTCCGTCTAGCAACACACGAGAGCTAGCTAGAATACTCTCAACATTTTTTGATTCGACGAGTCAAAGGGACGCGCAAAGCGTTCACCAGGCGATTAGTATGCTCTTTTCTTTAACAACGTGGCGTTGGTTAAGATGATATACACAGCACCATATTACGCACGACGTTGTGTTGTATAAAGTGTAGTCTCCATATCCCAGTAACTTCACTAGCTTACAGCGCCATTCAAGTCGGAACACAATAATGTTTGCACACTACTACTTAACGGCAGGAATCCGTGTTTGCAAATGTTTGAAAATGTTTTCCATTTCTACCTTACAATGTGTTAAAGTTTTTGATGAAAAATATACTTAATACTTACAGTTTCTAAAGCTACTTTGGGATAAGGCACACACAAAATCACTTCTTTTTAAGAATATTTGAAAAATGAACGGATTTCGCTTTTCTTGTAACGTAAATATATGTACCAATATGCTGTTATAACGTTTAATTAAATAATGGCGTTGATATAAATGGACAATTATACCTTGAGGCCATTAAGTAATAGGATTTTTCATTAAATTACTTATCCGTGTCGTATATCATCTGTCCCCGTCCCGCGGGGGTCGTGAGAGGCTGCGAAGTTAAATGAATCGAAAAATCGAAAGCACTCTCTATTTCTACTCATGTTATACTTTTTTGAAACTTCTCATCACTTAAATTTTGTATTTAGCGAATAGAAAGTATCTCTAGCATTTCTTTAATGTGACATAATTTAAAAACGAAAAAAACCTAATGAAAAAGTTAAACTTAAAACTGTTTGGAATTAATATTATACAATGAGAACTCATTAATGACGATTCATAATATTCATCGATGATTTTGTATAACTGTATTAAAGTATTCTTTTCATAATTTCAGTCTATTATTGTCTATTAAGGCAAACATAAAAACAATATGTTTTCTCCTCTTCTTAAATACGATTTAAAGTGATTTCGTTGCTTTAATAAGTTGATATGTTTTTTTATGTAAATAAACTATGAACTAATGTTCATTAAACAAAGCACAGTAATCCTGCGGTTGTGTGGTGTGCTTACAAATATTATTTGCAGTAAACATCGCGTTTAAGTAGTAAGTTAATATTGGATTATGGCATGCGAAGCCCGGTTAGTGCCTTGTCTGCGTTAATACCAGCTCGCACGGCGCCATGCAGTTTGTTAAATTCAGAAAATATGATTTTCTCGGAAAGGATTATGAGGCACTCTTGTACTAATAACGTTAACGAGAAAATTAAGCAATAATAACATTAGTTTTAATTAGTCAAGTCTTCAAAATGATCACCAAATTGAATAAGGTATGTATTACTATCTAGTAACGTGTGGCATAGCAGCTGTTTACTAGTACACGTAGTGCAAGGTAGATGGTATACGTGGAGATCTTGAGATGTTTTGTTTTTAATTGACCAGGCGACAAGACTCGATAGACATTCACCTAATGTTAAGTGACACGCTTTCCTAAAACAGCGCAATGCTCGTCAAGATGTTATACACCGCACCACATTGCGCTCATCCCATTGAGACAAAAGATGTTAAGCCTCGTTACTCCAGTAATTTTACTGGCAGCGCCCTTCAAACTGAAACACAGTAATATTTGAACACTAGTACATGTTTAGTAAAGGTTACATCAGCTGATGAAGTCGAATCGTATGTTTACGAGAAAATACTGGGCTCATCAATCATCTGTCCCTTATGTGTTTGATCAATATAATATTGATAAGATTGTCACTTAACATAATTTACATAGACATTAACACGAGGTCTGATGGCGCTGCCTGCAGCTCCCCGAATGGCTTCCAGCACATTGTGTGGAAGTGATAACAGATATCGATTCTCGATTTCGCCAACCGTTTGTCACAGCGGATAATGTATGTTCAAAGCTTTGCAGATAAACGTTGGGAATGTAAAGGGAAGTTTTTTTATTTATGGTGCTTTACACCTCGTCTTAGGTTGAGGAGTACTATAAAATAAAATTATGAGTATCCAAATGTCAATGCAAAATTGTAGATCTGTTTTGTCGGAGACCGTCCAGGTAAGTTTACGAGACATGTTGGACCTCACGACAAACACTGTGAACGACCCGTTCGTTTATTTTGATTTGGAATGTGCTTTACTTTTATGTTTACATAATAAATGATAAAAGTATCAACGTTTCGAAAATTAACCAGAAAAAACCTATCCGTTGCCGTCGCTGTTGAAATCATTTGCAATTTTAAGTGCTGATTATATTTACCAACGTGAAAATCTGCATATTCGTGGAGTACCAGAAAAAAGTCGTTAGTGTAGTAAATGAAAAACTAACATTTTCTTTCGTGCAGAGAACTTAGCTTTTACTGAAAAAAATGTAGATTAATTCTCGTGGCATATATGTAAATAGTTGTGATTCCCTCAGGATAATTTTTATAACCTGAATTAATGTTTGTGACCTATCTCTTAAATGCCTCATTAATAGCTTACAATAGCCTTGAATAAAAATAATCGGATTTTATCACCATTTTGTTGAAAATGAAACTTTCAAAAACCCTTTTGTTACCAGCGTAATGGGTCCTTAATATTAAATTATTAAGCCCTAATTTCAAATTTGCGAGTCTGTAACAAATTTATATTCTGTGAATAATTCAAAGTGATTTATAACTGAAATATGTATCGCTTTAAAATTGAACGTACAGAAAATTTTATAACTATTTTCTTTCACACTACTGGTTATCGTTAAATGTAAATTTTGTTACGTTATAAATAATCTCGCTTAAGTTTTGATGTTTGTCTCTCAAAATTAATAAAGTTATACTTAAAACTTATAGACAATTTTTGCATTAGGTTCGTTTTAATCCACAAGATTGCTACTTAAATAGGAGAGAAGGTATATAAATCACTCTCTGCTACACCATATAATGTTTCTTTTAATTTATATAATTCATTACTTTTGCAGTATTTTTATAAATAATTTTCATGGCGGCATTATGTCTGCTTTATTGTTTACTTTATCTTTTATAATTTTTTCTCTTATATTTTATGGAAAAAAGTATAAATTAATATTTACCTGTAAACTTGCGGCCATAACAAGATTACGTTTTTCCGGCTGTCTAGATACATAAAAAACAGAGCATTCTGGGTTAGCACGAATAACCACTCACAACTTTAACTTAAAATCACTTAAAAAGGTTATAAATTATAAATCCATAGAAAATAAAATATTAATAGCATACCTATTGTGGTTTTAAGTACATCTTACATATAAATATTAGATCGTAATTGAATTTTTTCATCTTTAACGAAACCCGCATGTTGTTTCTATTACTATGTGATTCTACAAAACTTTTACATGGTAAAAAAAAATACTTAACTCTTTTTGTGTTACTAACATCGAGTTAGGTTCGTTTTTGTGCTGTTGAACACATAGGGGGCGAGGATGTTCAGCGCAACAGCTTGCGTCACCTCGCCGAGAAGTTCAGCCGGGCGTGTTTTTAGGTCGCACCCACTGCACACGCTTATCTAGGGGTTGAGGGTTTATTTATAGGATTCTGTGATAAAAATGTAATATTTGTAAACCTGCGTTACATGTTGATTATATTTTAAGAACCGGATCATCTATATGTGAGACTCTGAAAGCAGTTTGTTCCGACAGTGACACGACAGAGTACTTAGCGAGTAAGCTTTATCATCTTCCGCCTTACTATGATATAAAACAAAATTTAATATAGTAATCTAATATTAAATTCTTTTATCTATGACCTTATTATCTTTAAATATCATATGACAACGAAGTAAAGTGATATCCCATTAGATATAACAAGGAAATACACGGGCCTCTCTGCATTAGTAATTGTTTTTAATAACGGTCATGACTTACTTGTTATTATTCATCTGATTGTAAACTAGTCAATAACCAACTAAACTTAAATTAGTTTAAGATATAAAACCATGAAAAGTAATTCAGAAACTTTTAATAACAAAAACCAACACGATTTAAGGTAAATAAAAACAATTTACACCTTCCATAAATATTTCATCAAAATGAAAAACTTCTTTAATAAAGATTGTTTAATATGAAGGAACATAAATTTTGCATCAAAGTAATAAAAGTGAGGACAAAGAAACCGCAGCAAAAGCGGACCCGCAAAGTACATTGGATACTAATTTGTGCGCTTGGCTTCCTACAGAAAATACACTTGATAGGAATTTCAAACTTATCGCAACTTACAGAGAACTTTAATATGGTCCGTAGAGAATAGTCTGCAAGAAGAGACGGCCATCGTGATTAATCTGTATAACTTTACACATTTATAGGATATAACGACTGAAAAACTGATTAATCAATAATTAGTCACAGAGACGCCTAATTGCTATACAAACATAACTGATTTTTTTATAGATTTATTGTACTATGTACTTTTTTAATGCTTTAGTTTACTTTATTTATTTATCTAACTTATAAGTGTTTCTTATCATGTTTCAAATAAATATACAATAGACCTAGATTTAAACTTTTATAATATTTAAAAATATTAAAATCTGCGTTTGAGGAAGCAATCAATAGAGATGTTTTTGGTTCATAAGTTTCGGTAAACATTTCAAAAACATTCTTAGTATATATCTTATAACAATTTCACCCTACAATAAGCTACATGAATGAATTAAGCAAAGTACGATTCTAAAAATTATGAAAAAGCTGTTAATTAATACTT
>DWLS01000718.1:0-27282 GCA_018246255.1 Pachliopta kotzebuea
ATTGTAATGTCTTCCATTATACGACATTACTATAAAATAATTAATTTATCATAATGAATTATTATAATTCGTTACAAAGGGTTAGTAGTAAATTAATAATTAAAAATATTTCAATACATGAAAAGTTTTATATAATGTTCAATATTATTTATATGGCATTGCTTTTTTGTATAACGTTTTTATATTAATTATTCTAATAGTAAGTAAACTTTGTATATGACGTTAAGTAGAGACAGCTTTTAAGAGTGAAAATGTATAAACGTTAAACGGCGTCACAAAGTGTCTTTAACTTTATCTAACTTTCTTTGAACTTTTTGCTTACTGGAATAACGGACTTTTTTTATTCGTACAGCAGAGTCAAGTTATATAAAAAGATGTATAAATACAACTTTGCTTCAACAAATTCACTAAGAACCAACTGTTCGTATGGAATGTTTAATGAGAGGATCCCTTAAATGATTTATGGTTCCCCGACGAGCTGGTCCCATCTTAAAATAACTTTAAATTAAACATTAATTTTGTAGTATGGTGTAATATAAACTGTCTTTTATGTTATAAATAAATGTAGCATATGCAATACACATTTTTTTTTAGTGTTTTTTAATCGAAGGCTTGAAGTAAATTAATCTTAAGTTTAGCGGCTTTACAGCAATATTCTCTGAGGTCCTAAGTACATACATATTTTTACTTAAATCAATTGTTATTAATAGTATTGCTAGGTTTTAAGGAAATCCTCAAATAAACGATTAATAAAAAAACATTGCTATGGGAAACATTCATATATTTAAGCGTTAAGTTTAGACTATTTATTACTGATTGCAATTTTACCTTGTAACTGCTTTTGAAGCGTTTTAATTACTGGGTGAAGATATGAACTAAATTACTTTATAGCAGTAATCGAAATTGAGTGTTGACAATATTAATCTCAATTGTAAGGTAAAATTTTAAAAAAAGTTCTTTTAATCTTTAAAGAAAAAGAAATGACGAATGTAAGTAATAAGTTGGAGAAATGTTCAGTAGTTTTTATTTAAAAAACTTGTGGTGAAATATTTTTGTCTGATCTTTTTTCTCTTTTTGTATTTATTTATTTCTTATTATACTTACACGGAAATGTACGTACGTATAAAGGCGAGCTTAACCCTAAAAAGAGTTATTTTCTAGGAAACCCTGACACGGGTAACACAATTATTGTAAAGTGTTTACCTACACACTTTACAATAATTGGTTTTCTACTATACTGTACCTACCATGTACCAGTAACAATTACAAAAGAAAAAAGTACATACATAAGAATATGCAAAAAGCATATATTCTGTTTTGTATTTTATCTTATTATTTTCTTTAATAGTAGTTTGCTAAGTACAGGTAAAAATTTGACTATTTGTTATTTAACGAACTTTTTCTCTTCAACTTTCTCTTAAACGCTGGTACTTGTCTAGATCTCACCTTTTGTTTAGAATTTTTGTACAAGAATTTAGTTGACTTCCAGTAACAATTTTCATTATTCAACGCAGCGACGAGACGGGCAAGGCGTTCACCTGATGGTAAGTGATATTCTGTTCATACATGGGGCTAGTAAAGTGGCATATACAGCACCACGTTACACTCTCCGCTTTGACATATAAGGTGTTAAGTCCCGTTACCGCAGTAATTTTACTAGCATACAGCAGCTTTTAAACTGGAACACTGTAATGATTGCACGTAACTATTTTGCGGTAGATACTTATCTAGAAGGTCTTCGGCAACAGAGATCTATCACCAATAAAACTATTCAATGTGATGAGAACGATCTTCTTTTATACTTAATATTTAAGTTCTTGAGGCGATAAGTGACATGTGGTGCTGCATTAACTTCATAATGAATACATCATTGTTATAGAAAGGCGTGCAATGGTCTGATTGTAGCTTTCTATTATGAAATAGCAAGTAATATTGCAGCGTCTATTTCTACTGGCGGTAGACAGCAGTGTATTTACAATAGTGTAATCATGTTTGAAAGGCGCTGTAGGCAATAATATTACCTCAGTAATTTTATTGAGGTAACAATGACAAATAATGTATATCATTATACGTGTGTCACATTTTTATACACTTACCAAATTACCATCAGGAACGCCTTGGACGTTTTGTCGCTTATGTCGAATTAACACAAAAAACTGTTTAACGACTTTTGTGGTGTAGAAAAAATTAGTGACATTTTAAAGGTGCTAAATATGCTACAGTTATTTGTACAGAGCAATTAAAGTTGTTTCACCACTATAAAAACGGCGAGCTTCTTTATAATGCTAATACAAAAATGCAATCGACGCCATTAAGGTCGCCTGAAGCTTTTTGCGCTCGCTGTAAAACTGAATAGTTCTTTTATTCTTTGTTAAAACGTTGGTATCATCTATTGTAATTTTTTTCCATTGCCATTTATATTTTTAGTTTAATATTGTTTATTATATTATATTAACAGTATGTAGTTTGAGTAAGTTTGCTTTGAATACTCGATCTGGTTTGCGCTTTGTTGTGGTGAAGCAGCTTATTATCTATATCCATACAGCAAGTATAAAGAGTTAGTAGGAGATAGCTACACTGACTCGCTTTCACAGAGAAATATCATTTTCGACTCTACCCCTTTCTCTGTGTGTATCCGTAGATGACTAAAAAAGGCTATTTTATAAGTATAAGTATAATTATAACGATGAAAAGCTACTAAAGGTACGTTAATTTGTTAACAACTGCGTTTGTTTCAATAGACATTTGGCTAATTTTTATCTATTATAATAACATCAAAATAAGTTTAATTTAATCAATTTTTAATAAATAACAAGTAACGTGGAATCGAGACAAAGAAAATACTTAAAATTCAGTCCAAGTATCGGCGCGGTATTATGCGATTAGGTCTATGAAATATTTATTACTTGAGACCAGAGCAATTACCGCTAAAGTCTTTTTCTGGATTTCCTATTTTTGTTTTATCGATTTCATTTAAACTAGGTAACCAATATAGAATCTCTCATTATGTGCTTTAGTGTCTACAACATTTTCATTTTCTTAGGAAATTAAGTAATTTTTATTTATAACAACACAAATGTTACGTATGTAATCTAAATAAAGTATTTTTTGCAAAAACATATTCACTTTTTTCTCATCTAGGATTTACTAGAAGATGCTTTTTACATAAGCACGATTCTATTTATTCCTCGTGCTAATACGAGCAGGGCATTCACCTAAAGGTAAATAATACGCTTGCCCTTAACAACGAGGTGCAGGTTAAGATGATATACACAGCACCACATTACATTCGTCGCCTTGAGATATAAGTCTTTTGACGCCGTAATTTCACTAGCTTTACAGCACTCTTCGAAACAAAACACAGTAATATTTGTACATTACTTTTGGGCGGTAGGAGTTGCGGTGCTATCTACCTAGACGGTCTTGGGTTATGGAGACTTACCACCACCTCTATACATGTAATTTGTAATGTTTTGATCGCTGTACGGGATAAAGTCAAATACTATTTATTTACAACCAACAAATAGTAAATATATAAATAACTTTAAAAAAATACAATATTTACTCTTCTGGATCTTCAACAATCAACAATATATTGCTATTTGCTATTCTCTATATATATAGAGCATTAATTTCGAAATTCTTTGTAATGTTACTATTATTTTACAATAAACTATCGACTTTTCCTTATATGTTTTTTATATAGCTTCTTTTTAAAACAAGCAATTATTATTAATTATTAGTAATATTTAAATTGTACATGTTAAATAAAGATTTTTAAGATATTTATTGAAAGTACATTGTAGATATTTTCAAAGTTATTTCAAACGACAACAAAAATTTAAGAAATAATTTTATGGCATTGTAACAGAGTTATCAGTTTAATAGTAAAGCCTCGCGTCATTTCCGGAAGAAAATTAAAAGACCTAGGAAAGTCGCTTCCGGAAAAGGTGAAGATTTCTGCAGTACACTCTTTGACAAATAGAAGCTGAAACAAGAAACTTTTCCTGCTTTATAAATGAGAAGATTTTAACACCTATATTTAATGTACGGAGAGAATTTAATAAAATGATATTTCTCCTTTAAGTGTTATTCTTTTGAGTTAACTTACTAAGTTAGTATATACTAAGTAGTTAAAGGTAAGTTTTAGATGATCACCTTCTAAGCGATCATTTGCGCATAAAATCATTTAATCACATATTAATACAAAGGATTTTCTTACTAATTAACCCCTTAGTCAGAAAATTTGTATCTCGAACTATAGGGTTAGATATTATATATCTGCTTTTGAGTTTTATGTTTCTCCATTGGCAACTTTAAGGACTTCATAACATAGTTTTGCGGTATTTGAACATGGCTTTGCCTTTACAGGTTTTAAATATCTTTTTTGAAAAAATAATGGGTTTCCAATTTTCTTCCGTTATACTGTTACTATTGACATAAACCGAACATTGTCTGTGAATATCATTAAAAACTATTTAAATGTAATATATAACAATGTACGTTGGTTGTTACCCCAGGCTACTTATTAAACCTTGAAAGGGAAACTTTAAGGAGTACTACCATTTGCAAATATAAGTTTAAACAAGCAAACAATATTCAACAACATTGAATAACTTTGTCTAAGTTTCATACCGACATTGGCGAATGGACAAGTTAACTCACAATGGCGAAACTTGAATTCTACATAAAATATACTTTAGTTCTCGTCAAATTGATACATTATTATTATAGCTGTGTTCATCTATATAGTTGTTAAATTTACATTCCAACACTTAATTTACTAATTTAATAGTTAGTAACGAAACTGTCTTCGAAAATCATACACTGTAAAAAGTTTCTAATAGCTTAGATGGTTTCTTAATAATTTATCAGTTTTTCGAGAACAAAACTAGAATCTTAAAAAAAAACGTTGGCAGTGCAAAGTATATATTTTTTATTTTTAACCATTTTTATATAGTGTTAATGCTACAAATAAACGATATAAGAGTTTAATACACAGCTGACAATATAGACTAGTGTTTTCAAATGCTTTTTAATATATATATATACAAACATGGCATAAATCAATAATATAATAATTGCTTTATTTGAATGAAGAATTATTGTCAAAACGAAATTAAAATAGGTTTTGACGATAAAGGCATAAAGTAAATATTTTTGTAAATAAACAGATATTTTATTTTTATTGATTTATACTGATCTGCTTATTACTAAAATCATCATTATGTGGTGTAATCTTTAAACTGAAAGTTACCGTTCAGATTGACAAAATTAACGCGATTCGATATTAACAAAATATAAATAAATATGGTGTACTTATTTGTATTTGTTTTGTTTGTTATATTAATTGATTTCAGATTCGACATAAAGTTACGTGGAAAGCGTTACGGCTAAAAGGCTTTTGAAACAGCTTCCCATCCAATATATCTGAAGTTTAATTTTCTCTTGAAATCCACTGAGACTTAGGTTCCTAAGCTCAAATCAAACGCCGTTGTATGTAGCGGATGGAGTTAATTCGTTTTTGAGTTTAGAGAATATTGAATAATCATATTATTGATCTAACCAAGTGATTGCTGAGATGCTGTAAACAATTACTAATAGTAACAATGTATGGGTCAACTAAGGTTTTGTTTTTATCTACTTACAATGTGCTAACCTCAATTTTACATGATGTTCTATTATCATACAATATAAAGATGATGAAATTTATTTCGGCAGTGCTTATTCTTACATGTTTGGAACAGTAATGATATGTATGATGTTACATTCATAACTTATTACTATTCTATTTTCTTTCCGTCAAAAATCTTAGTATCATATGGTAAGCTGTTTCCAGTCAAAATTTCTTATTTCTATCAGTTTTAATCTCTATTACTTCATTGAATCTGCGTAAAAGAGACTAATGCACTGACTTTAATAATTGAGTCATAACGCTTGTTACTATTACACTGGTTACATGGATACTCTTTCATAATAAAATGAAGTACATGATAGTAAAATAAAAAAATATAAAGAAATCCGAAATTAAAAATCTTTAGCTTTTTAGTTTAAAGAGAGACGAAAGTACAAATTTAACATTGTGAAGGGGAGGAAAAACAATGTCCAAAGTATAAAAATTAGGAACTAGTCCATTCTGATACATTCTAATCTCATAAGGTAATAAGGACCAGAATAAATTATCCGGGTATAAAGACCCGGATATATTATCCGGGTCTATTTTAACATCACCTCATTAGTCGATGTTGTCTTTCCCGCTGTCTATAAATTTAAGGTACATTTTCAAACTGCCGTGAGAGAAGGCTTTCAGTGTTAAAAAGAGAAATATTGAAAGGGCTATTTTAAGAATTGAATCTGTGATTAAATGAGGATATTAAGTTAATTATTCGTAACATATGTTATGTAAAATTGGATATAAAATTAGAGTTAACGTCGAGCAAATGAGGTTGGTCGCCTAAAGTAAGTTCGTTGGACGAGGGTAAAATATTCATCCGGGTTGTTTAGTTAGGATCAATATGTAACACGGGGAAATTTGAAGAGCGGAAGCGCCGGTCTGTGGCGAACCACTAAATGTACTCTTAGTGCGAATTTCAAATATTACATGATATATTTAATGTATTATTAGGATAATCACATTAGTCCGTACCGGGGACATGTTAAATCTTTGTAATTATTTTGGTACATTTCTGTTTAAACTTTGTTAATTTTTTTCATTATTTATAGAACATTATAAACTTTCTAAGTGCAAAAGCATATAAAACTTTTTCATCTTCTAAAGAGCAAAAGTTCATTAAATATTAATGAGAAGATATGAATTATGTAATAGGCTTCTCATATAAAATACGTCCACTATTATATACATATAAAAAGCATGGATTAGACGAAAGCTTGATTTCTAGGTACATATTATTGTGCTCTAAAAAGTTCTACCTTTTCCATACCTAACTGTAAACTACAATATGCAAAGATTGTTCTTGCACAATGTAATGCTGAGTAAATATATTAAATAATTGGAAAACATTGACACATGTTTATATATATATAGATGTCCGTTTATATTAATAATAATATATGCTTAAGTACTTAAATTTTTGTAGTAAATAATACGTTTACACGAAATACCCTCACTATGAGCAAGGACTTAAAAATTTCGAAGTCTGTTGAAGAATTTTTACTAAAGTGCGGTTCACTAAAGAAAGAACATTATAAATGGTTCATCATTATTTTATAAAGGCGTAGTGTTTCATAGTTTTTAAAAAATCTCTTTTACTGTTTACAGATGTAAAATAAATAGACAAACAGTATATATTGTGTGTATAACATTATGTTGTTGTCACCGGTGCCTCACACCGGTCATCCTAATCGTATTTAGTGTTACGCCGCGGGGGAATTGTGAAGCTCGAGTTTATATACTTAGATTAATATCATTTACCTTACAGTGTTATCATGTTCAACGTTCAAGTTTTTTTTTATAAGAGAAAGATTTTCTCAAAAAAGGGTACGTTGCTTTTACCAGTATATAGGAGAAGGGATAGAAAATATCTACTGTTACTTTATTTCAGCGAATCGTAAACTAAGTGGAAATAAATATTAAAAAATTGGAACAGCTTTTTTTGCGCTCAAATTACTATTTCAACCAATCTAAGTCGAGCATGCAGACTACAGCAAGAATTATTAAGAATTTAAACATCACTACAGATAAATAAAAATTAAACTTCGGAGCATTCGCTGAAAAAAGTTCTAATTAACGAACCATTCGTACTGACCACTAACAATGTCACTAGGCGTTTAATAAATAGCAAAAAAAATTTTACTTCAGAGTTTCAGTTCGCTTCAGTCGCTCTCAGTGGATTGCCGCAGGCGGTTGTAGCGGCCGCTTTCTAAATACATTTCGTGCGATCGTAACCGTGAATTCTATCAATGTGATATTTTTTTTTATTAACAATAAATTAAAGTTATAGTTTGGAAAATCTTAGTGCAAGAACAATTCAAATAATTGAGGTAAATTTTAGCAAACATTTATTAATTTTGCGGTATTCACACAAAAACTTAGGTATTTCAATAAAAATAAATTGAAGTAAAAAGTAAAAAAAAATATTGTGAACCTTTTTATTTCTGTACATGAATAACGCAATGCTGTATTTTTTTTTACTAATTTTATAACATTTATTAACAGGGTTCAAACAAACTTATAATAAAGCTTTAGAAGAGTAGTATTCAACATAATGACACTTCTGAAAAACTTTTGGCCTTTTACAAAGAGAGCTAAAATTTATAAAATTATATGACTATTTTATTTTTTTAATTTCATTTCAAAGTTCTTTGTTGCACTCAGTTCAAAAAGGGTCCGGATTTTACATAGCACACCAGTGCCTTATACACTATGTTTTCAGCACATTTCAGGAAAATGTATTACCTTTCCTATAGGTAATTATTCACAGAAATATGTTTAATGTTTAAGTTAAATATGTTTGATAGTTTTCTGTTTCACATTACAGGCATTCGTAAATAAAATGAAATGATAAAGTCAATTACTAAAATTATTAAAGCTTTTATCTTTTTACTAGATACTTATAAAAAATTACAATGTGCATCACTGCAACCCCGGCCAGTAAAAGTAGGATTATGGCGCTTATAAAATTTTACGATAGCGTTGACATTATGTTATGATTGTCCTCTATACAGAATTATATTATAGGTGAATAATTTTTTATGTAAATTTTAAGGTAAAAATTAACTTAATTTACAAGAGATCTATTTGCGATTGCTTAACACAAACAGCATCAAAAATAATAGCAATTATAATAATTTTGCTAAAGATTTATCAACTATTACAGTACTATAAACGCTATCAAAACTAAATTAAAAAACTTGTGGTAATAGATTATTTTTAAATATAACATAAAAAGAAGGGGAGAAAGGAATGAGAACAAAGAGATATGAAAGAGAATAGTTAAAAAATAATTTCCTTAATCTTTCTTTTCTAATTTCCTTCTTCTGTTGTAGAAAAAAATAAATAAAAAAATCTTTATTTTAGGTTTAATTTTTAATACAAAGCATTTTTATAGTTTTTACAACATTGTCTTGAACTGTACGATATATTCAAAACGATTTTCGATAGCGTGACGTTCACAATAAATTTCCTTTGGAATAGTAATGTTTTATGCAAGCACTCTTATTGCCTTCAATCACAAAATGGGCTAGTCAATGACGTAGAAGCTGAATATTTTTATTTATTGCTTTTATTTAGTGCAATGCATTTAGTATTGATTTAAAATAGAAAGTTATATAAATATGACAAAGACTCTATTGAAAATCAAATTTTAACGGAATTTATTATTTTTATTAACACAAATTTCAATAAAAATATTATTTAGGAAACAGCATTAATTTAATACCTAATATACCAAAATAAATACCCAATATACCAATACTTAATTTATTAATATATAATAATACGTACTACCCTTATTTGCTGTTAATCTACAGTTTGATGGAATAAAATCAATTTACGTATACGGTTTTATACAGTAAACATATAGTTCCGGTTCCGGTATGAAGGGTGCTGTGTGGTAATGAAATTGCTGGGGTAACGAGACCTAACAACTTATATCTCAGGGCGAAGAGGTGTTGCGTATACCATTGTAACCAGCGCCACTTCGTTATGAGCAAGTGTATCGCTTACCATCAGGTGAAGGCTTTGCTCGTGTGGTCGCAATAAAACAACACATGTGTTATATGTATTAAAGTCGGTTTTATTTTGTATTTCTTTATTACATTCTACTCTTGAAGTGATCGTAATGTTATCACAAATTTCACGTTCAATTTGATCTAGAAACAACGCTTAACTGTCAACACATGTGCGTTATGGTCACTCATTGGTCGTTTGTTGCCGGTAGTACGTTGTGAAGCAATTGTAGTTGGAGATACGATGCTGGTGAGTTTCGGTACCGTTCCACTTCAGTAGTATACTGTGAACCTTCAGCAGTGTACGTCCCGCCCGCCCAATTACAATTCCGGTGTTGAAATTGTGCTGTAAATAATTTATGAATACCTCTTTGTGAAAATATTATTTGATTAAAAAGGACCGTGTACCGGATTTTTTTGGAAATCATACAAATTTTAAGGTAACCTTGTTTAATTTTATACAGAGGATATAAAATATACGACTTAATTTAAACATTTATAACTTTTCTTTATGCAAGGAAATGTTAAGTCAAACCTCATATTACAGTATGTCAATACTTTACTAGTACATAAAACTTAATTTTGATCGCTTTATTAATTATGTAATACTAAATAGTAGTTTACATTTGTTTTTATTTTTTTTTATTCAACGAGTCGACCGGACCAGCAAGGTTTACACTTAATAGTAAGTGATACACTATACCAATGTAGTGGTAGTAACGACAAGATATACAGCACCATATAGTATTTGTCGCCTTGAGACATAAGGAGTTAAGTCTCGTTACCCCAGTAATTACACTAACTTACAGCGCTCTTCAAAACGGAACACAGTAATGTTCATACATTACTGTTTGGCGGTAGTAATAGGAGCTGTGATGGTAGCTGGTAGAAGCTGTTACTTTTTTCATTGTTGTCGTTTGAGTAAATGAAATTTACATTGATGTCATCTTTGCATTTCGCTATAGGTATTCAACACCGTAATGATGTTGACGTTGATAAGCTAAATTGAATAAATGAAAGCCACGAGCTGTGGGCGAGCCGGAGGCTTTCACCAGTAAACCATGCACCATACACAGTGATAAGCGGAAGAAGTTCAGTGCGTTTACTAAAAAAATAAGTTAAACCTTAAGTACTAATTAAAGAATAATTTTAATAAATTTTGAAGCATATTTTGAATCAATCGCAGTATTACGTATATTTATTTCGTGAAGCAAGTTTATGAAAAAAAACTAATGACGTGCTGTTTTGAGATTCATCTCTCGTTACTCTAGTAACTATTCTTCTAGTTATGCTTAAGGGTGTATTTAAAAACATTCTGCTTGTTCTTATTAGCTAGCTACAATGTGATCCATACCGGAACATTAATATTTCCACTCTACTATTTGAGGGTAGTAATAAAAGGTGCGGTGATACCTACATAGACAGTCTTACCGTAAGCTAAATAACTAGTTTAAAATAATAAAGATTTTTTTCATAATAATAACTTAATATATATTTTCTCTCTTCCTAAAGTACAATTAAGCTTACAGAATTTTTTTAAATAAAATTTAATTACACTTTCGGAACCTAATGTGTACTTTTAAAAAAAAATGTGAAGTACTTGCTGTAATAAATACACTTAATTGTGATTATAAATCTTCCACAAGTTGTAAGTTATATTATAACTTTTTTTGGACTTTAGATGATTCAGTTTTGTCTGTCATCTACTTTATTCGTTAGTTTAATTCTAATATACTACTTATTCGTTTTGGGATGAATGTAATGTAAATCGGTTAACGACACTGAATTAAATCTTCAGCTGTAAAACATGTTACATTTACTTCCGCTACAGATTTAAATGTAGACTCATGTAATTGTCCAGATTGAGTGTCTAGCACGCGTAACCAAACGCCGAATGTCGGTGTTAACTTTGCATTAGTAGAGTAAAATCGCATTAAAAACGACTCCTGTGTACCAGAAATACCTATTCAAATTACTGAAGTAACGAGAGTTTAACATCTCGTGTATCAAAGCAACGGATCCAATCTGTTGTACTGTTTATAATCTTATCGCCATATTGTTTCCAAGTATTACTTAGTACTAGATCAACGTTTTGTTGGTGATAGTTATTCATGAAACATTAAAAATTTTCGTTACTGCAAAATAATCCTTAACAGCAATACTTTTATTAAGCAAATGTAATATCACATAACGGATAAGGAGTTCGTGTAAACTATTCTTTTATATGTTTTCCACTGCTTGGAATTGAGGCTTTCAAGTAAATAGTCAAAACACTATTCACTACTTCGCTGAAGTAGGATTGGCATGCCTTCAATAGTTGTTGTTCTTGGAATATATCGGTTTTCCCCACAATATTTTCCTTCATCGAAAGCTCAACTCAAGATCGAACTCCTCTTCGTGCATATTCACGGTTAGCATTAAAACTATTGTTGTATGTAACGTGAATTGTATACAAGGTAGTGTGAGATACATTTTTCAGAATTTTTTAAACAACTTCATCAATACGTACAGGAAAATCAAAACGTTGAAGCTTTCTTTAAAATATATAATCTTATAACATTCATTTCTCTTATTATTTATAAGTACAAAATTTAGTCTATAAATTAGTTAAAATGTATTTAATATGTAACATATTGATGTATTTAAGATCTATGATACATTATTTAATTTAATATTTGGACAACAATTGAATAATGTGTAAGAAATGCTTTTAATTATGAATATGTATATCAACGTATTTAATACATACATTTCAGTCAAAGGTAAGGTTTCCTGCTAAATATTTAAACAATTCGCGTAATGTTCAAGTTGTCCCGTGCCCGAAATACCTGAGATTACTTGTCGTTAGGATGTTATGAAATTGCTGCCTCACCGACCCTTTGAAGTCTTGAATAAAAAAAAATAAGAGAGAATTTTGTTATCAGTAATTGATATCCTCAACTCATCTCTAGTGAAATTAATCAAATTAAACTTTATTTCCTTAAGGCTTGATTTAGGAAATATAGAAGGTAAAGTTTATGTATACTACAAATGCAACGGTAATACTAAGACAAAAATAAAAAGGGAAGAAAGTATTAAAAAAACAGGTCTAATCGTTTTGGTTATTCTTTTTAAAGGTTTTATCCTTCTCAATATTACATTATAATTATAAAAAAAAATAATGCATCAAAATTTTAAAGAAAATCAAGAAGTGTAAATAAATATCTCGTGCTGTACCGGAGTTTCGTTTACTTAACAAATAGTATTAATAATGAATTAAAAATACATATTACAAACAAAAATATCAACAATCATATACATAGCAGTCATACATGATATAAAAGTGTTAAGCTCCAATCAGTAACACTCCAAGTTACTCAAGATAAAAGATCTCTAAATATATCAAAAAAAAAAAAAAAATATCGCTGCGTATCCAGTTACGGTAATTTGGTCTTTAATTACAACTGGACGGAAAGCCAATGTAATACAATACCTGTAATCTTGGTCTTGTGAACGCAATTTTCTCCTCTAACAATAAGGGAATTATTTAAAGTCATATACCTTTCAGTCTATATTTTAAAAAGACCTTAAACTACCACATGCATGTGTTTTGTATTTTTTCGCAAATAAATACGGAGCTGTTTCATGTTTATTTTAAAAAAAAACTCCATCTTTTCTGCTCACAATTTGGCTTTAAAGTGAGGTTTTTATTTATTCATATCTCAACTTTACCAGAAATACGATTCACACGTTATACAATACAAAATATAATTCGTAAATAGATTTTTCAACTTATGAAAATTTTGTAAAACCGTCACCATTTTTATACAAAATGGCAGACACCATTGTTAATATTAAATTTTGTAGATAGTTATATGGATATTGTTTTATCTGTTTCTAATCGACGATAAATAGTAGGTTCTGAAGCCGATGGTTGTCCTTTTTAATAGGTTTTCATTTTATTTACATTTTAGCTAAAATTTACAACCGGTATACGTATGCGTATATTTTTATAGAGGTTTGATTGTTAGGACAATTGTTTTATTGGCAAGAACCTTAAAGTTTTTGTTTTGAAATTGATTAACAAAGTTCATTATGGATAGAACGTAAGAGTTTTATCAAAAAAACATCTATTAATTTTTTTGTTTTGATTGTTGAAATTTGAAATTAAAGATGTTGGATGCACAAAATAGCATCCAGTTATAATCCAAAATCACAGGAGACCTGATGTAACGTAAGCAAAACCGTTTTGAGGTCCCAGGCACATTATAGGATAGTACACAATTTTCCTAAAGTTATCTGCTTGCTCCCGGTAATCAAATTTGTGTACATAGAACTAATAACCTTGTTATGATGACTTTGAAAGAAAATTACGTATTAAAATTTTGACAGTTGCTTTGCCAAAGAGTGTCTGAATAGTTACGACGGCATATTTCTGCCAAACGGCATTGTGTCTATATTACTGTGTTCCGGTTTGAAGGGAGTAGTAGTTAGTGAAATTACTGAGGTAACGAGACTTAACATCTTATATCTCAAGACGACGAGCGCAATGTGGTCCTGTATATCCCATCTTAACCAAAGCCACATTATGGGTAAGCGAATCCCCTACCGTCGCGTGGAAAGCCTTGCTCGTTTCGACGAATAAGAAAACCTGTACAATGAATTTATTGGAATATACACAACATGAAAAAATGTAGTATTGTTACTAATATATATATATTTTTTATTAATTCTACTTTTCCCTGATATTATTCTTCAAGGGTTTTTTAACTTAACTAATCTTATCATCTACTATAATAAACCTGTACATACACTTATGTGTACATAGACATATTTAACTATTCTTATTTCTATTATTTACTAATAGTACATATCTTTTGACAATACATTATAAACTTATTTCTAACTAATTTACATTTTATTAACTCGTTTAAACCGTCGGTATGTATTTGTAGGCCTGTGTCCTGTTCAAATTCATACCGTAACATCCTATGAATGGGACACTCTGTTAGTAAATGAGGAACCGTTTTTTCCGCAGTACTAATATATATTATTCTTATGTTTAATACATTGGTATATATTGTATATGTAATATGTAGGTCTGTATATTACGCGAAGTACAACAATTTCCTTGATAGAAGAAATATTACGTTAGTAGATGACAAATTGTCTTTCGCCGTTTGTACTACAGAAATAATTTAGAAAGCGTATACAAACTTCTTTGTCAACTTTCTAAACCCGAGAATGGGGAACTTTATATACATTTTGTTTTATTTTCATGAGGCGCTATTTTGTTGTAGAATCTTGCTATTGTAAAGTTTTAGTAAGCAGAGGAATTAATGCAATATTAAAACATGTCTTCTATTAAACTTTGATATTCATACGTGAATGACATATACATTTATAAACAAGGTATGATTTGAATTACAAAGTAATATATAATTTTTAATGGAAAAAAATCAAACCGGTGGTAAGTCTGTTGATGGAAACAATATATAGTCAACCTGTATTTCATTTTGCAAGGAATTG
This sequence comes from Pachliopta kotzebuea, assembly GCA_018246255.1. Lineage (NCBI taxonomy): Eukaryota > Metazoa > Arthropoda > Insecta > Lepidoptera > Papilionidae > Pachliopta > Pachliopta kotzebuea. The sequence continues at coordinate 15,196 of DWLS01000718.1, forward strand.
TAGCTATAAATTTTTATTCGATGAGACGAGCAAGGCGTTCACCTGATGATAAGTGATACGCTTGCTCATAAAAACGTGGCGCTAGTTAAGATGGTATACACAGCACTACATTGCACTGGTCGCCTTGAAACGTAAGGTGTAAAGATCGTTATTCTAGTAATTTTACTAGCTTACACCTTTCGTATCGGTATACAGTAATGTCTGCACAGTACAGTTTGTGGGCTGCAATAGGTGTTGCGGTGGTACCTACCTAGAGAGTCTCCGGCGATAGAGACATACCACCAGTAAAAAATAAAGTATAATTTAATTATGAAGTTGTAATTATTAATTGATAATATCTCAGAACGATAAGTGCAATGTGGTGCAGTGTACATCATCGTAACTAGCGCTACAACTACTTACTTCTATGAGGAAATATAATTTTTTTATATCATATCTGTAACAATTTTTTGAAAATATCCCTGTTACTGTTTATTGTCGGTTAAATTCTGTATGAAAATTTTTCTTACACTTGTGTCATTGCCGACCTTCAAATATTTGTAAAGGAATTGTATAATTTGATAACATTAGTCACACATTCGTTTCTCTTGGCAGGGGATACCATGTTTAATAATCTCCTTTGTCACGTTGCCAGTTTACGAAATTGAGCATCTTTAACATATCAGTTAAAGAGTATTTTATTAAGCCTTTTTATATATTTATAACGTTTAACATACTTTCGCAATAACAATTAGTAAAGGAATCCTGTACAATATATAGGTGTTTTGTGTTCTGCGATACTTTTAGGGAGAAATTTTTATATGTTATTGTAATATTAAAAACAGAATTTATCCACCAATTGTTAATTCAGTTTGATACATAGGTTGGATATTATGCGAATATTAACTTTTTTTGTTAAAAAAAAACTTTTCTCTGAATATTTTCGGTTTCTAATACGAACATTGCCTGATGTACCAGATGGCGGTGGGAACGAACCCGTTCCGGAAAATTATGCGCTTTTTTATGATTTATTTCATTTAAGAGGACAACATGCAAATCGTGGCCATAAAAAATATATATTTCATGAATGATAAGAAACACTTAATGTTACATTCCGTCTGAATTTTGCTTGTGGATACAAAAATGCTATCATGAAAATAAATTGTCCATCGTGTCAGAATGGATTTATGGTATTCAATTTATAGAGATTTAAATACACCTATGGTAAATATTACTGGATATAATTTACTTTTTGTACTATTTATATCTATGGTCTCCGAAAAGAGTTACCGCCGACGAACTTATGAAATCTTTTCAAATTTAACTACAATAAATTGAGTTTCAGTAAATAAATAGTTTTGTATGGAATAACAAAGTAGGAGCCCTCAAGGTAATCAGTTTACGTGAGTTCAACAAACGGCACTTTCGTCGGTAACCTTCTTTTTGACGGAGATTAAATAAAGTATCGTAGTTATTTATGGCCCCAGGAGATTAAACAAAATAATAGTATGTAGTTTTATCTCAAAATATTTATAAATATATTACAAATATAAAATAACACTTAAATATGTAAATAGTGACGAATCTGTTGTTGTTTTACAATAAAGAGTTTTAGTAAAATTGATCAATGTAGTCTGCTTTTGAGAAGACTACCACCAAGAAGGGAAATAGTTTTTGTGTACACACGAATTTCATATAAATGATTAAAAGAACTTATAGGAAGATGTTTTTGCTAACTGTATTAAAAATAAGTTTACTGTTATTTTAGGAACGTATTTAAAAATAAGCTTTATCCTATTACTGAAAGGAATTTTTTGTTATCAAACAAGAGAGAGGTGTACAATAACTTTCTCTTCTCTATAATTTACTTCAGGCCTTTTAAATTTGAAGGTGCTTCATTAAAGGTTTTTGTTAAAGTAGTTTATTACAGAATGAACTGATAATTGCATAATATTATAGGGATATGTGAAATATTTATTAAAAATTTTATTTAAGTAGTATTTGCACCTATTTGAAGGGCCGATCGGAGTGGAGATCTTTGGGGGGAGGCCCATGTCCAGCTGCGGGCATTCATCAGCTGATGTTGTATATATGCCAACTTTTGTTTAAACATTGATAACATTATTTATTAAGGAAATTTTAGTTCATATCATAAGCGTTATAGACAATAAGGACAGAGATGGTGGTAGAGTGTTTCCATGTGTTTCTAACCAGGTTTAAAAAATCTTACTGTCCACTAAACTACAGAACACATAGTCCCAGTCACCAGGACTCTCTGTATTACTGCACTTAAGTAACTGTAGTTAATATTACGTACGTTTTTAATGAACCAGCTATTTTATTGGCAGTAGGTATCTATTGTCGCAGACTGTCTAGGTAGGTACCACCGCAGCTCCTATTGTAGCCGATAACAGTTAGCTTGCGAAATTACTGGGGTAACGAGACTTAGAGGACCTTATGTTTCAAGACGACGAGCGCTATATGATGCTTTATATATAATTTTAATCAGCGTCATATTGATATAGGTAATCGTATCACATACTATCAGGGGAACATCTCGCTCATGTCGACGGATAAAAAAACTTTTTTGCTTCAATTAGTACATTATATGCTTTTTAACCTTTTGTAGTAATTTACTGTACAACAGTTTGAATATATTGAAAACAGTTCATCAGCCCCGTAACGTTCGCCACTTGCTCGTGACAACGTTGCGCGTCCTTGACACGGCATGACATAAACGGAAATAATTTACCGTCAATGCGGTACCAGAACACGTAGACATGGTGGTATTGATATTCCCAACTCGTTATAGGTTCATCATACTTCATTATTATGACAGAAAACTTAAATACAATAGAGGAATATAGTAACGATTACGTATTAACGCAAGTTTAAAGAGGATAAGAAGAAGATATATTTGTTCGCTATATTTTTTTCTTTCGTTCTCATTCTATATCTTTTAACTTATTGAATTGCTGAATACAGATTAGAAGAGAAAAATTTCTGTGCTTACTGAGAATTCATTCCCGCTTAGCATTTTCTCAAGATTCCTTAAAAAATAATGCTATTGAGGATCTGGTCTACCAATCCGTCTATCATACATTACTACTCGAACACATGATATACTTTGTATCGTCAAGGATATCTCTTCCTTCTGAAGTTTACAAGCTTTGGTCCCTTCACAGTACCTATGAACATCCCCAACCAATCGTGTTCCAGTTTAACTAGTGAAATTATCATAGTAACATCTACGTTTAAAAATAATGTTCATATGTGATCTAATACCATATTGTTATGAGCAGGCGTATAACTTACCATTAGGTGAATGATCTACGAGGTTTCATGTAGAAACAAAGAAAAAAACATGGGTTTTAAAAGGATTTTCGGTGTATAAGAAAAACAAAAATTTCAGTACAATTAATAATTGTAATTGTTTATTTCAATATGGGACCTATGAAGCCTTCGCGGCCATGGTAGTGGCCTAGGGGATTCGGCATCACCCAAGAAAAAAAAATTCAATACACAGTATTACTAGCGTTGGCCATTCACATTCGATCTTAACAGATTTTTTTTATAATATTTTCAAAAACATTGTTTTTCCGTCTTGTCTTACGATTGGCAATGTGCCATTGCATGCATAAAAATGCGATTTGTTTATGCGTACTACGCTGCCAAATAACTACACATTTATAAATGTTTACGGTAATAAAATGAAGGACTCAAATTTTTTTTAATATTTTTAGTACTAAATATTCAACCGATTGTAATTGTTTTACTAATATTTCTATTAAAAAGTGTATTGAAAAATAGGTTAAAGGCAAAATACATTAAAAACTTGTTTCATACGGCAGTGTTAGATCTTTTTTTGTAAATCGTTTAAAAATGCTAAAATGTTATGATTAGAAATACCTATTTACTACCTCATAATTGATATAGACCTATATAAAATTATAAAGGGAAAAATCATATACATTATCGTATTATATTTTCGTTCTTAAAGTATACCTTTCATAAATGTGGTTCTTTTGTTATGCGAAGAGGCGACCAAATAAACAAGATGTTCACCTGATGGTAAATGATACGAATGCCCATATACACAGCACCACATTGCGCACGTCATTTTAAGACCTGAGGTATTAAGTCTCGTTATCTCAGTAAATTCTCGAATTTACAACAACCTTCTTACCGGAACACAGTAATATCTGTACAGTACTGTTTGCCTGCTGAAATAGGAGTTGATGTGTACCTATCTAGACGATCTCCAGCAACAGAGAAGGACCGGTACATTAGGTCCTCCAAATTTACGTTTCAAGAAAGGCGTATTTTGATCTTGCGACAAGGAGAAAGAAAAAAAGAAACTTTATTCAACACAATATTAGAAATAAAATAAAAATTATACAGGATATAGCGACATGATGTTGAACAGGTCTCCACTTAGCACCTGCTGCAGCAAGGTTAATATTATGTGTTAAAATTATTTAATGTGTTTAATAATTTTAACACATAATATTAAGCTCTTCGTTAAGTTGCTACAATCAAAATGCATTTTGATATTAAATGAAAAAATTGTTTGTCTTGCCAGTAACTTTATTCATAAAAAATATCGTATGGCAATTGTCAAAAGTTTGCTCAAAAGTATTAGAAACTGTTAAATTTTTACACTTCTTGAATTCAGTTATACAACATTAAAAGAATCTTTGAAATATCATGTCCTATGTGCTAGTAGATGATTATTTTCAATCGGTGTATGGTTTAGTGTACAAAAATCGATTGTAAAGGTCAAACGAGTATAAGTACGGTACAGCCGTCTACAGTTCCATAGATCACCATGAAATTAAATCGCTACATTGTAGAGCTTATTAGGCTGAAAGCAAATGCTTAAACTTGTAAGTTGTATTAATTTAACATTTGAAATTCACAATTATATATTCTGTAACAGCTGTCGCACTCAACTGTATGTTATAACCAACTCAAATAGTCTTGTTCTTGATGTTTTATGTAAGTTCCTAAATAAATCATTAATTTCTTCGGTGTTTTGATATTACTGTTATATTTATTAATACACCCTAAATTTACACATCCGTTTTGCCGTTTACATAATACCTACAAATATATAATAGTTAAATCTTAACCGTGTACTATCAACACTTAGAATCATATTAACAAAATATTATTAAACAAAAATTCTATTGTAATTAGAGTTAAACTTAGCCAAAATAATTAAATTTTAGGAGCAATTTAATAACCTTTTATCAAAAGCTTTCGTCTATTCTTTAACCTTTTAACCGATATAACCAATGTTTCTTATTAAATTCCAGTAACTGTTCAATAAGAGTCATCGATTTTGCTTTTATGGTTGAAGGCGGGCGCAATAAAAGCTCAAGTAGAACTACTCCCTCTAATGTACCTTTTCCCGTATACGTTATAACTTTAAATGAACGAGTTAAATTATCTTATCCTTATCCTATATTTCTTATCTATATATCTTATCCTGTATATTAATTATCTGGTAATCAATTTTCTTAAAAATATCAATCCATTATTATATTTACTTTATGCGCGAAACATCAGTAACATAAGGACAGGGTTGTTTTTTTTTTTTTTTCGTGAGCGAGTTTAAAATGTTGTTCATAAGTTCCCTTAACTATAGACCTTAATAAATTCCTATTCGAAAAAACTTTCAAATATTTTCGATAGGAATTTCCAAATAACTTGCCACTTCCAAGTTCTGCTTAACATGTAACTAGATCTGAGTTCACCAACTTCTTTCATTAACGACTTTGGATGTAAACGACTGGGATTCTTATATGCTAACGATTAAATAAAACTTGTATTTAGTTTAATTTCAATATATTTACGGATTAACTTAGTTGTTGTGAAAATATAACATTTAATATTTACCGTGTAGTATGAGATATTACATCACGCTCCAAATGTCGGCGTTACCAACAGGGAGCATTTCCACAGCCGTTATTGTTTCAAAATATTGTCCATTAGAAAATATCACAATGAATATACAAATAATATACTTGTAATATATAGTATACAGATATTCACAGGCCACGGGGGTATCTCTTAATACTTGAATCGTTTCAAGTGTAGGGATAAGAACCTATCGTGTATATGTTATAACGCTACGGAGGAAGCTGTACTTTACTTGCTAACCAACACGAATTATTATAATAAAAAGTAAATCAGTTACAAATCAGTTGGTGAAATATTGTCTTAAGATATGTATTATAATATACAATGGAAATAAGAACAAGAACAATATGACTATATAGTAATTGTTTTTATTTATGAGAGCGACGAGATAGAATGTTCACTTGATAGCAATGACAGGCCAATCTATAACAATGTAGAGTACACTTTCGGTCCTTTAAAATCCTTCGGCAGTTATTCTGTGTATTACTTGGGGTTCTGAGATATGTTACGGAACGCAACATCTTTTCGCCTAAACCTAAGCATGATCCAAAAAGAGCAGATAACCTTCCCCATCATGTTCAGAGAAGACCACTTCGTCTTTGTCATTCTCCTTAGGTTCAATGAGAGCCCCATTCAGAGAGAAAATCCATTTAGTCCTATTCGTACTTAACTTTGACTACAAGGTAACTGATTTACTATATTCAGTAATCAAAAGTATAGCTTATAGTATTCTTACCTCTGTTATATATGTACACAAATGCTAGTGTAACTTCATTACGAGCCGGTTCATCAAAAAGGAGTTCCCATCAACATTGAGGAAACAATTTGTAGACAGATATATAGCCAATATATTTGAAGGTCTTCTCCAAAACCAGTCTGTCGATATAATTAGATAGAAGCTTACTCCTAAGTAAACAAAGTGCTATACTCAGGAACATAATAAAATTTGTAGTGCATTAAGGAAAGTTGTTTTAGTAATGTGATCTTTTATTGTCTATGTTATATATAAATGACTTTTTTTATTGAATATGATAATCTAGAGTGGAAATGATGAATCGTGAACTCCCAGAATACTTTGGAGTAAACAGTTACATGTTAATATTCAAGAATATTACTATAAAAAAGTGATCAAATGAAATTTAATTATATATCGCGATATAAATAGTGTGTTAATTTGAATTATATTATTATAACTGTTTAAATTAACATAATAAAACACTTGTTGATTATACAAAGCGTCTGTCAGATACAGATCCTTCTGATTATTGTGTTGTGTTCATAACATAAATTAACAGGATTTTGAACGTCGCTATTGAATGAGTTTATTCGTTAATAAAATTAAGTTTAATGTAAATTTATAATATACGTACATTTTCAGTTGTTAAAACATTGAAACATCTTCTTTAATGATTGTATCTCTATACAGTATTGTGCTATGTTCAAACGAGCTACACATACATATACATTTTATATAAAAAATATTACAGCTGCGCTAACTTTACGATACTATTAATCGACATTTTTAATTTAATCACTTCCGGTGTCCGCTAGTTAGAAGTTTATGAAAGATGCAATGTTTTTTACGAGTTAAATCCAATATGTTAATCGTGGATTTTATTTATATAGATGAGTAATAGGTAAGATATATATATATATATGTTCTTAAAATATTATATGAAACGCCCTTATTTAATAATTTATTTCAGTGGCTATTAACACTTCACAACAGGTGAGGTCACGTCCCCATTATGTCTGTATTATTTATGTAAGAAACAACTGATGCCCTCGCGATTTTACTCATATTTGATTGAAATGTTAAGTGTACTAAAAATAGGGTAGTATATCTCGCTTCCACAAAATTTTTGTTTTAAATTTATTGCTATGATTAAATTCATCGATTATATCATAAGTTTCCATCTAAATCGAAACCTCTAAAAGTTACATATTCTTTTCAATAATATAATGCACGTCTATATGTAAACTTCATAATTGAAGTTCTATATATGCGTCTATACATATATAGTTCTACATATACGTCTATATGTAGAACTTCGTAATTGAAGTTCTATGTATAGACGGGCTTTTTGTTTTTACGCGGGGGAATCCTTTTACGGACGTTCCGCCGGTGCCCTGGGTGGGCCCAGAGGGGTGTGTGGGACTCGGCCTGCGCGGCCCCTACCCACTAACCCTACCGCGAAAGCCATCAGCCGTTATGAATGGGATGCCCCGGATCTGTCAGCGACAGGGCACCCCAACGACCGGCCGGTCCCGGTAGAGACCGGACTTCTCCCTCTAAAAGGGTACTTCTCCGGCTATTAGAGAAGTCCCGATGACATCAAAGCGTTGGCGGGGCCAGGTGCCCAACCTGGCCCGCTTCGGGTTACGAGGGCAGTAAAAGGAGGCGTTAATACCGCCTCCTGCGCACCCCGATTCGCCGCCTGCGCAGGGAGGAAGCCCCTGGGCTATCCTCCCTGGCCCGCTTGTCGGCCTTTTTCTGGGACATGACTGTCTCGTAGAAGGAGGCCACTGCCGTCCAGGACCTGTCACTCACGAGCATCGCGCGAACGAGGCTCGGCAGCGACAGGTCCACTTCACCGATAGCAGATGCACTTATAGACGGACTAATAATTATAAAGATCAGTTTGAAGTTAAAATATCTTAAAAACGTATTGAATCATAATAAACTTAAACTATAATCGTCAATATAAGCTAGTAAGACATTAATTACATGGCCGAAATACAATACAGGAAGCAGCGGAGACGTACCACTTATAACATGTATCTGGTTAATTTGAGAAATTTTGTGACTGTAAGAAAAACATGCAATCAATACTTAATATCATCATATCAAGCAATAGAATTCTAGTATTGGACATAGGTCTCTTTTAGTGTATTCCACAAAATATCGTCTTGTGTTGTTTAAGTTCAGTGACTCCCAGCGATGATCCTTATTAAAAAATGTTAAGTACAATGTACTTAACATTATTTTACATTATTATCCGGACTACACAGGACGTAGCATTTTTTTTGAGTTACGACATACGAGACATTGTTACTATCTTGCGCTACGTGAAATTGAGGTCAAAAGTTATCCCAAAGTGGAAAAAAAATTATTTCGATCTCCACTATATAATAATCCAAACCCGGCAGTTAGCGTGACCAATAAACTGAACTGTTTCATGAATTACTTAAAAGTGGCGACCACTAAAGGTCATTACTACACGCTTTGTTACTTTGCCTTAACCTTCAAAACGCTTATGACACTACACTATAAATAATATATTTCATACTTTTGATGGTTTTATAAAACATATATATGAAAACATAAATTTTTGATTATTATTCATTTGAAAATTCAATAAATTCTTTTGACACAGACACTCAATATTCGCGTCGTGATGTCAATTGTGATAGCACTCATGTTGTTCATATTTATTATATCACTTAAGCTATGGGAGATTTTCCTAAATGCTGTCATATTTTAAAATCTAGCGGGTTTGAATCTAGACTAGAAGAGGGTCATGTGTTGTTCCCGCTGAAGTCGATTAGTAAATACGCATGCGTGTTTTGTAATCTTTCTGCTTGATTATTTTTATTACACGAAGCGACGAAACGAGCAAGGCGTTCACCTGATAATAAGTGATACGTTTGCCCATAACAACGTGACGCTGGTTAATATGGTATATATAGCACTACATTACTCGTACTCGTCGCCTTGTGACATAAGGTGTTAAGGCTCGTTATATTAGTAACTTAACTACCTTACAACTCCCTTAGAACCAGAACACGGCAATGTTTACACTTTACTGTATGCAGGTTGAAAGAGGGGCTGCGGTGGTACCTGCCTAGGTGGTCTCCAGTAATAGAAATTTACCACCGGTATAGCTATATACATATATTTAATAGCACACTACCTTTAGTTTTCTTTACCAAAATATTTGGAGGAAGATATTTCACGACGGTTACAAAAAGACTATTTAGATAACGCTAGTTTTCATATCATTGCCAGTTTTTATGATCAGTGGTTAGACCCCGTGCCAAAAAAGATATTTTGTACAACATGTAACATGTTTTCGGTTAATATATGAAAATGACGGTGAACGTGTTACGTTACCAGACAAACTTTCCATCGATTGAACGTCATCGATTAACTCTAAAAATGAGTTCTATTAGCTGATGTCTATAAAATTTAATAGCCACAAAGTAATGATGATCCTAATAGCATTTTGTCAACGTCGGCAAAGATGGCGGATCGTCGAGCTTTCTCGGCCATATATCAATATAATTATAGTAGTAACCTCGGATTTATTTTAGTCACAGCTAATACTAACGAGGAGTGGTTAATGTACTAACACAACTAATTTTTAAGTAAAGAAGAATGTCTACAATTTAAAGCAATTTCGCATATAGTTCCTCGCACATTAGATTTAAAAAAAACTGTGATTTAACAAATAAGAGATTACAATTACAGGAGAACATCGTAGTCTTCTACAATTTTTCTACCATTAAACTAGGAATAAATCACAGACGTTTCATAACTACAACACACTTTAGCGACACTCAAAATGTGGGTCAACTTTATTTAGGCTGATAGCGTTGCTTGCTATACTCCAATTTTATGTTAATGCTATAAAATATGAGTGCAGCGACCCACAAAACTATTCCGCATTCCGTGAATACGACCGATGTTGAGCAATAAGAAAACGTTAAAGCTGCAATAAACATAAAACCCCAATTCCTATGGGCTTGTCATATGACTCCTATTGGATCAATCAAAATGTTCAAAATACCCAAAAAATTGCCTTCATTGGTAAATGATATTAGTCTTACTCTATTACAAGGTCTCTAATACCTGATTGCACCAGCATAAAAGAGACTGATGCGCTGCCTTAAATACTCCGTAACGCTTGTGACTTTTTAGAACGGAAGTGCTAATGGATACTCTTTCAGGATAAATGGAAAAACAAAATAAGGAGAGAAGACATCCGAAACATAAAGTTTGTAACTTTTCTCCTTAAAAAGCTATGAAAGTTTTAAGTTGGCACTGTGAAAAGGTGGAACAGCAAAAAAATAAAAATTTTATTAAGAATCGAACACATGGCGTATGTGTCTAAAGCATGAAAATTAGTCCCTTGGCAACTCAGGAACATTGTAATCTTATAAGCTAATAGAGACTCGGATAATAAGACGGCGCATGTGTCGTTTTTCCGGTTTATTTACTTTAATTAATAATTAATATTACTAATCAGGTAATGCATCACATATTCATGACTAACGTAATGAATTTTAAATCTGTATACACAAATACACTTATAGTTTTTATTTGTCAGCTTAGAAACAATTTAGATAGAATTCTATACATTTTATTGAATATTCCAATAACCGACTTTGCGCACTTTTGTTTGCTGACAGTTGGAAATATTGGATTCCACAACATTGATAATGTTTCTGGCCTGGCGTAGTGGACGGTTTCCTTTGCTGGAAAACAATTTGAAAACTATTGCTTTGTGTGTGAAACACACAGGCTTAGTTGTTGTTGTTTGTAAAATTACATTCAGCATTCGGAAGTGTCATATTTTCTCTAACACAAAATGATTTACTTTTATATCTTCGAATTAATATGAACATTGTTTCTCTACAATCTAACTTATTACAGTTATCAAAACTATATCATAGTTTAGTTAAATATAAACTGACAACATTAAAAATATGGACACTGAACGGACGGTCTGTCATTAGATATCGAGAAGCAGGGGTCGTTGGTATTAAAATAATTCTATGATAATTGTATTGTACTTCTTTGTGTATTGATTAAAATATGTGAAAATAGTGGTAACAATTTATCATTTATTAAATTGGGGGCACTGCAATAGTATTTACTTAAAGTAGTAGTTATATGTACCGATATTATAAATTTATGTCGAATTGGATGATATTCCAGCAAACTTAAAATAGTGTTAAACAGGGAACAATATGATAATAGTGTTATATCAAACGGAGGTTAATATATTGGTGGAAGGTCTCTGTTACCGGAGACCATCTGGGTAGGTACCAACGCCGCCTGAGTCGGCTGCTGCCCAACTTGGGCGGCCAGAGCGCCGTCTGTCGAGGGCTGTACTCCGGAATAATCCGGAGTATGGCCCTGTACGGGGCACCGGTCTGGGCGGACGCCCTCAGTCGCGA
>DWLS01000719.1:0-27236 GCA_018246255.1 Pachliopta kotzebuea
CCTGGTCACGTAAAGTATGATTATAATTATTCTATAAGGATAATTATCATCAAATGGAAGAAAGGGATAGTCACAATGTCTTGAACTCTTATGTTAAAGACATATGACCCGTTATTACGAACACATAGGTAACACTAACCAGTTGGCAGTTTTCGTCTTCATAGACGGGCTTTGGAACCAGAAACCTTTCACTAGACAGAAAACATAATGAAAAAACTCATAAAGAATTCTAAAAATTACACTTGTAATAAAAAAATCGACTCTTATTTAAGGTCGACATTCGACCCCACCCGCCGATCAATAGTTTTATTAATAAGGAAGTAAATAATTGCGTAGTAATAAAATGCAATAATAAAAGCCTTTAAAACACTCCAACATCATATTCAAGGATGAGAAGTTGTTTATACGAAATATTCATCTTAAATAAATATACGCACCTATTACTACAAGTACAAATAAAAAAATCTTACAAGGTTAAGACACATAGTATTGAATAATCTTTTAACTAAAGTTATTTCGGAACACGAAACTATTTGTTTTATTTTTGTTACTAATTATGAAAGATCTGTTCTCTTTATCTTTGCGTACCTATGTAACTAGTAATATAAAGTAAAGCTTTCTCTGTTGCATTAAAGCTAACTATACCAATTTACATGTCAATCTATTATCTATTAATTATCACAGGTTAAAATTAATAATCTATCTCTCTCTCTCTCTTTGTCTCTGACTTTGCTATAACCAAGTTCCAACATCCACTAGAGAGATAATGCCACCGTTTCAAACCTGTTATAGAAAGGTTCCGAAAAACGATTGCCCAATACAGTACTATCACATAGTTTTTTTTAAAAAATTGGAGCGGAAAAGGATTATGAGTATGATTAAAATTTTTTTTGATCAAAAACATAACCCTTTGCCATTATGTGAATCACTGAAAAACTACTAGAAAAAAATATGCAATCAATACCTAAAATGTTTATTATTGTGGTAAAAAATTTGTAATTACAGGAGCTGATAATAGTTCACTTAAAACAAACTATCTGGATTGAGTATTTTCTTAAAATAATAATTATCTTTTTTCTACACTTTTGTTGTGATAAATTTACAGTTTTTATTACTTTGTACTCTAAAAATGCAATAAAAAGATTAACTGTGAATGCTATAAATCTACACATTGCAGATTTTTCCAATAACCAAAAGTGTTTTCACTAATACGTGGTAATGTCAAATATCCAATGTCATTAACTCTTTTTCTTTGGTATCAGCGGGGTAAACTTCGCAAAGATATCCTTCGGAAGTCCAGGTTATGTCGTGATTTTCACAAACTAAAACATTCTTAGTAATTGCTCTTAACGTTTGGAGATGCCGCGGAATCTCCATACGAAATACAACCGAAACCACACTAATGCTATGCTATCCATGCCACCTTAGGTCATAAGCTAAGCAATCAGATTCTTAGTTAATGTAAACTTTTATACGGTGTCTAGTAAATGTACTTAATCAAAGAGTCAGAACAAAATTATAAATTTAATATTACTATTGATACGGCATTCCTAAGGTCACTGAAAGCGAACCTTCTGACCTGATGAGCTTGCAGTAGAATCCGTTGCACTTGGAACACCATTAGCACTAGACTTCAGTCATATGTAAAGGCTCGATGGCGTACGAAGCTATATATGATTGTGGAGACGCGCAAGCGCATCAAAACGTGTTCGACCCGCGCCGAGGTGCGTAGTGTTGTGTTGAATATGCAGTGTGTTTGCTAGTCGACTGAAGGAAACAATGGTGAGCTTTTATTCCTATTTTTACTCAACGTGAAAATAAGTGCGCATAGAAAAATATTATAGATCTGAAAAAAAGGCCATATTTCGATTATTTTGGTAGTACTAAAATCAAAAATTTCACTATTATTTCAATTAAAAATAAAATAAAGTGTTGTGACAAAAAGACATCAACGTGATGTGCTCTGTCCTCGTACGCCTGATACTCAGAGGTCACATTGAACGTTAAGTTAATAAAAATTATATCTAGAAAAACGAACGGTCTAAGTAAAAAATAAATAAAAAAAATAATCTAATAACTTATCGAGTTTTTTATTGTTTACTACTCTTTATAAGGAATTTAACAAACATTTTATAAAACAACGAAGGCTTGTTAGATGAACATATCACAGTGACTTTCGACCCTACGAAGTCAGCTATGTCACGGAAAACGAAGTTTGTGCCGTGAAAGTGTTCAGGCAGACAGTTTGTATGCGCAATAGCGAACATTGATAAAGCCAACAAATTGCAATCGCTTGATTTATTGCGTTATATCTACTAAGTGCAGAGGACACGAATGCTTGGCTCAGTGAATAACTTATACTTTTAAATAACACAGAGAGAGCTTCATCAATATTTCATATGTAAAATAACCTTGTCAAATACTTTATCTTTTCACTTATGATTTACGTTTATTAATTATAAAGTCAAAAGTCTCACTTCCGGGCATAGACTTCCGGTGTGAAAAAAGGTTTAGATATTTATCTTGTGACCAATGTGGTGTTATAAGGAATTATATTTTATTTGGATAAAGTTTGTTTTCTTTCATTAAGCACTTATGCGATAATAAAACCTTATCTAAAATGGTAATTTGTTACTACAAGGCGAACGTAAATAAAACTTAAAAATTTTTTCTAAAATAGAAAGAAATGTTTAGTTCATGTTTAGTACCCATAATAAATAAAAATTATCTTTTTAGCAACAATGCCTTATTTTATAGCAAGACAGGAGTACATTAACCGATTAGCTAGTGCTATTGGAATTTAATAAATTACGTAGTGTTTAATATAATCTAATTAATATTAATTTAAAGCAGTCGAAACACGAACGGTTTTACTATATATAGAATTAGTTCAAAACTATAATTAATAAGTGAAGATGGTATAGAAAAAAAAGTGTATTAATGGAACAACGAAATATATAGGAACGTTGGCCTGTTGGCCAATAACAATTTGGTGATAGGTCACAGATTTCATGTCTCGGCAACCCTGTTATGTAATTAAGTACATTGCTTACAAACCGGATCACAGTAATATATAAGTGACACTACTCTTGGTCTTCGCCACCAGAGATATCTGTAGAGAAACCTCCAAATAATTTCCTACTTATAGCAGATAGATAAGAGCCATGTGAGATTTCCATTTTTTAAATCCAAGAAGATCTTTTTGTTGGAATCTTATTAAACGCAAGAGAAAGATTAATCTTAACATTATATTCGCTTCGTCTTTATCATATAATTTTAACGACGATTACAAATTATGTAATTCTACTCTTATGCCAAGTTAACTACAGAAAATCATTACTTAAGAGTGTAAGATTTATTATAACCATCATCGTCGACCGATTGACGCCCACTACTTGTTATAGGATTCCTCCAAAAATCACTACTACAGCACTACGCTATCCGTATCCAAGTTTCCCACGACCTTCACCAGATCGTCGTCAGTCCTTCGAACAATGTGTCCTGCCTATGAGCACTTAAGATAAGATTACGTGTGTGTTTATAATACATTTAACATCAGTCTCATTAATTAATAATTTAGAGCAAAATCTAAAGAACTCGTGATTCATTGTGTACGCCGAGTTCTGAAGGATGTTTGTGATTGTGAGATGAATACGAATGTAGTTCTACTTTAATTAACTATATAAATTATTTTCAAAATATTGTTAATAAAGCCAATACCTAAAAGTTGCAGTTAACTCTTTTACTAAACATGTCACGATATGACGTCATTAAAGAAATGATTGATTTGAAGCTGCGCTTTTAGACACCTAACTCAAACTCTTAATCATTATGGTATTAGCATCTGAATTAGATTATAAATAATTTCTAGTAACAATTTTGCTATGTTTATTAAGATAGATGCTAAGATATCATCTTTAAAATAAAGCTATAAATTAAATTATAAAAATTATCAAAAAAAGATATAATTCGCGTTTTTGAAACAGAAATAAGATTGTGAATTACGGATGTAATATGTTTTCAGAAGTAATATTTTTCTAATGTTATCGGTCAATTTTGTGTTGGAAGAAAATAAAATATTGATATTAAAAATATAAAGGCAGAGTTACTTTGGCTAGGAGCTTACTATTATGTTGTGTTTTTCCATATTGGCGTTAATGCAGATTATCTTTTGATTAAACAGTTAAATTTACATTCAAAGTGTATCCTTTGATTATTAATTAGCGGTTTGTATTGTGCCGCCGTTGTAGGTGTTTGAACAACCACGACCGCATCGTAATTTCGTTACAAAAGACATCAACGAGCGACAACTAAAATATTATCATTTCATTTAAAACAGAATTGTTTTTTTGAAAAAGTATCACAAATATAAAAAAAAATATGTTATAAACGAAACATTTTGGTAACAGAATCATCTGAAGCGCTCTTCGTTTAATTAAAAATAATTTATTCATTTTTATGTAATTAACAAATTGATCATAAAATAAATATTGAGACATTAATTGAATTAATTTATAAATTATTACTAAAAGGTCAAACAGTAATCATACACAAAAAGTACATGTTTAATGTTATTTCACTAAATAAAAAAAACATTGATAACTTAATTAATTATTTCGAACTTAATTATCTATATTATTTCGGTGAAATAGTTTTACGAGTTCAGTTAAAAGAGTATAAAAGTTTTCTGTACATAATTATTATCCTGTTCTGTATGAACTTTTTCTTCTGTTTATATTATTAACTAAAAACACTATAATTTTGAATAGTGCTAAAAATATTTTAGCAAAAATAAAATTTTATTTAAATACAAATTATAATGATTATAGATTAAAAATTAAACTTAATTAATAGGAACTACATGGTTATTAATATTCATACTAAATTGGTAACTTCGATTCATATAACAACAAAGTCGATACTTTAAGATAAAAGAAACTTTTGATTTATTGTTTTTGTCTCTTTTCTTCTCTTTCTTTTCTTCGAAGATTAATTTTAAAACTTTGTATAGCCCAGTAAGTTACAAAAAGCATATTTAGACCGTTAGTGGCATTTTTTACATTCATATTCATACATACGAGGCATATAATTTGTAAATTGCTTAAAATTTAAAACCTATGCTTAGAAGTACTATCTCCGTAGTATATAATATTTAGTGTAAATAAAAATACTTTGATTTCTTCGTTTATAAAATGATACTAACCCGCGTTAGTCTTCATTTAAAGGCCAAAGCGACGTACATGTTTCTATAAGTCGAAATCTAGTATTTATAAACTTGTATCGCTTTGACCTTTGACGTTGTTATAATAGTTTTTGAAAATCACTCAGTTTTGTATAGATTTTAAAGTATTAAGCAACACTTAAGTTTTCGTCTACGTTAGATGATGATTGAATTGCAATTTGCTTAATGTTCATGCCTAGCCTTGGTTCTTTATTATCACGTATATCCATTGAAGATAATCTAAAGAGAACCTAATATAAGCGGGATACTTAACACACACTCAGTTTTTTTTTTTAATTATTTATGTTTGTAAAAGAAATATTTATTTGCATTATATAATTAGTTCTATAATTAATATCTACTGCAAATAGATATTTTTTATCTTATTTGATTAAAACCCTTTGGTTATATACATAGATATATTAGTTATGTAACTTAGTAGACAATATTGAGTAATCCTTTTAGTTCATATAGCACAAAAGAAACACAAATATCAAATTAAATTCAGTGCCAAACAAGATATTAGAAGACGAGTCGTTTTAAACCGGTCACTTGTGGCTTCTGACATTCATGTGTCCTGCTTATTTTACGTATTTATGGGACCCCAAAAGTAATGTATCTATATATTTATATATATAGTCAAATAAATTTGATTACTCAATATTCATTCACACATCTGAAATAAGACTACTCTAAATTTACACACAATTTCGTTGTCGTATAGTCTCTTAGTAAATATAATAATTTTTCCATAGTAAAAAATTGCTTTTTATGTACAAAATATATAATTTACAAAAACACTGTTTACTCGAATTAATAGGCTTTTATTAAACTTTGTAATTTAGCTCTCGAAATAATATGAAATAAATAACGATCATTAAATTTACTTTAAGATCTTTCTACAGATACACAAGTATATACATCTGTATGTTTGTATATGTACATTTATAAACAAAGATTCTTGTCTACTAAGCCTACGGGCGACATGAAGAACGCTCGCCTAGAATAGTAAGGAAATGAGGTACCAGTTAGCATTTGTAATCCGCACTACAAGCCAGTCATCATCCATGAGGGAACGACTAATACAGATCCTCAACTTTTGCTTGTACAGCGTCTTGGTTCAGAATCCAGTAATTTTTAACTCAGTTAAATTATTCGACATATATGCCCATAAACCTCGATTACATAATAACACAATTCAATATCTGAATCCAGTTAAAACAAGACATTCCTACTACGAGTCATCGACAACCAACGCTATTGGATTTGAATGAGTTACACAAGAAGGCGTACCTTGTAGTAGACAGATGATTGATATGTAAATAAAATTCAAACATAGCCGCTAATAAAGACGGGACTTTATAAATTTATGACTATTTAATTATAGCGTATTCAAGGTCATTGTGGGCAAAAAAATTTTACAAAAACTGCCTATGAGTTTTGAATAAGTTCTATGTTTTAACATCACTTTCCTTGAAAAGTTCGTGTCAGTTCTCCTGTGAACACGGCAGCTGAGGTTGTTTAATAATTAAAAGAGCAATAAACTCTGTCAAAAAAATTATTACATATGTAATATAAGATATCTTTATATGTTTGTCTATGAAAACGGCTGAACCAATTGTTCTGGAATTTTTTTCTTGTATTGCATCGTTCGACTAAATTGAGAGTCCTCTCTAGTCGTTTGAAGTTTGAGACTTTCTATATAATTATTAAAATCATAGAATCTTTCGTTTATTACTAAACTATATTTAAACAATTAATTAAGAAAAAAAAACTTCATTTAACGCAGTTTACAAAAGAAAAATTAAAACATAAAGCTGTTATTAAAATTATAACCGATGTTTATTAAAGATATGTATTGTTATAACAGAGGACAGAGTTCAACCTCTAACTTTGACTACATTTAAACTCATCAACATACTATGACAATATGAAATTTAAATATATCTATAAAATATTGTAAACAGTCCGATTAAAATGAATTTACTTAAAAATTTTAATTTAATTGCGGTTATGAATAAGTTATGTTCGCATGAAATATATGTTCGTTTATAAATTTGTTAATTCGATAACTTATATATATATATATACATGAAATGGATTGAGCGAATTGATAAAAAAAATACTTACGAAAGAAAATGCACAAGCAACAGATACATTTGTAGGGTTTTTTAAGGTTAAATGTATTAATTGACATATTTCTATTATTTATTATATTTACTTGAGAACGATCAGAAAACTAGAAGTATTTACCAAGACCTCATTTTTATTATATAAAGTTCCCTGTTGTTGTATTTGTAGTATTAATAAACGTCTTATTATTAAAATTTAAATATGTTCGCTGTTGCGATTATTCAAATGTCATCATTAAAATTGGTATGCAGTTAAGTTACAAAATATATGTACATCGTCTTCCTTATAGCTGGTCATCAGATGTTGTTGCAGTGTATAATTTTTTTATACTCTTCATGAAATTTTATAGGCGATAATCGATGTATACCCATTTATTATACGCAGTAGACTTGTAGGGTTTGGCTTAACAAAAAATCCCGTTAATAGTTGACCCCGATGTTAGAGTTTTGAATGATGACCTCATCTCCGTTTGTAGCTGATAAACAATAAGGTCCGGTGGACGACCTGCGGCAACAATGCGAAAGTGTTACACGCTCAAACACACAAGATCACAATGTGATGTTGATAAACGCTACTCTAAAACTAAACAGATGTTTCTGTTCGTGGTAGCCACACAATGGTACAAAGGAATGTAGCGTATGACCGACTAATTAATCTTAACTAAAGTAATGAGATATAAGTGTTTTCTGATAGTAAATGTTCCTATACAAAGCATTATTAACTTAAAATGAAATGAGCAAGATCAGGCCATATTAATCAAACAACCGACGACATAATTATCAACTAAAGCTTCCTTCAAAATATTAGTTACTGGTGATCATCATCATCATCATCATCTCAGCCTATTGCAGTGTAGTCAGTTACTGGTGGTAGGTCTTTTTTGCAGGAGACCGTCAAGATAAGTATTACCGCAGTTGCTTCATCCGCTGACAAATAATAGTGTATAAACATTACTGTACTCCGGTTTGAAGGGTGCTGTATGCTAGTGAAATTACTGGTTTAATGAGATAACACCTTACGTCTCAAGGCGACGAGCGCAATGTGGTGCTGTGTAAATCTCAACTAACGCCGTTTTGTTATGAGTAACAATGTCACTTACTACCAGGAGAACGACTTACTCGTCTGGTCTTTGATCCTTGAGATCAGTTAATAAAAAAAATATTATTATGGCCTCAATTAGTACTTTGTTAAGCCGCTTGTCAGTAATTAGTATATCTAAATATTCTTGTTGAGAATATTAAATTTTAGCATTTCGCGTTGCGATTGTGTTTGTGTGTTCGTGTTGCGAGACGGTAGCACAAAGTGTTGCGACAGGCGCATTGACAGCGCTCGTTTCGGATAATTTCACTTTGTATACATTACTTTGAACACTCTCATAGTTCCCAATGGCAACAAACTAACTAAAATCATTTTAGTTCTTCGTGCCTCGTACAATCGTTGGTTAAATGTGTTTTTTATTATTCGACAAGACGAATAAGGCCTGATGGTATGTACGCTTTCCCATAACAACGCGGTTGGTTAAGATGGTATACACAGCATCACATCACGCTGCAGACGACCTCTGAGATATAAGGTGTTAAGTACTGTTACCTCAATAATTTCATTAGCACACCCTTCAAAACGGAATACATTAATGTTTGCACATTATTATTTGACTATAAACTAAAATAGTACTAGTAGATTGTTTATCTATCCAGAGCATTTACTATAAATTACCTGACAGCTTCTTCACAAATCAATCTTAAACAATTATGACCAGGATTATAAAACAACAGAATAAACATAAATACCTCAAGGAAGAGAACAAAAAATAAGAAAAACTTGAACTAGATATTTCAATATTTTGTAGTTTAATTAAAAAAGAAGTCGTGATAGCCTAGTGCTTTGAACGCCGGCCTTCCACTCCGAATATATCAGGTTCAAATTCGACCTGCACCAATGAGTTTTTCAATTTATGTGCAGTTAGTATAACACCAACTAAGATCACGTGCTCTGACGGTGAAGAAAAACATCGTGAGGAAACCTACATATTTACGTGATTACCATCCGTGGTCGGACTGCTATGTGGAATGGAGAAGGCAATGGCAACACCACTCCATAATAACTTACAAGGAATTCAGCGTGTGTTTCACTACATATGATGATCACGACCCTCAGTCAGTCATACGACTTAGAAGAAGATTCAAAAATATTAAAAATTTACCCGTAAAAATAATTTCAATCTGTCTCTCTTTACTTTAAATAGATAAAACGAGGAGACGATCGAGACAAACAAGTGTAACGTTTATTACTAAGACAGTTACTTTCACAGTAGCTTTTTCATACATTTATTTTCTTAGCAATTTTCTTATGAAGAACGGAGGTCTGTTTATTTGCTCTTTTGTAAAGACCTCACTATACAAATACATTAACAAACAACCATTGAGATAATACAAGGAATACATAAAGTAGGAAAATAACAATGTAACAACAGTGTACTGGAGTCGTACAAAATAGCCGATGTGTACGAGAGAATTTCAACTAAAATAAATAGATAGATAAACTCTTTACTGCCCACAATATGGTACAGAGAATTAAATAAATAAAGTAAAAGTAAGGAAGCTGTAGTTAATGAGATTGAAGGAAACATATGATATGATATCGATATATAGCTATGATACTAATATCGTAAATAACGTTTTATAGTCATGGGTAAAACTTATCGTGACCACTTACTTATCAAGTAAACGTCTTCCCCAACTTGATCCGTTGAAAGAATTATTTAACGTTATTCATTAATCAATCTTAATTTAAATAATTACTAAACCACATCTCGCATAAACACTCCATTGATGACTTTTGCATAACACGCGTATATGAATATAAATCTAATGAATTAATAAGTTTACAACATGTGTTAAAAATCTTAATTGACTCTTAATTGTTTATAAATAATTATAAAATTCTTAACAATATACATCGATGTATATATGGGAATCTCGATTGAGATTAGTATGTGTGTAGAGGATACATGTTCAATTCCCAACTTTACCAGGATTTACTAGTTTATATTGTAATTTGTTAATAACGTGTTCTAAAAATTGTTGTAATTTACGTTTCCTAATAAATTTTGAATTATTTGATATATCAAATTTTCACTTTTTGTATAAAATTTTAAAAAGTTTTAAAAAAACGTCGCGATCTGTTGCAGAAGTTTCGTCATATTGATTTAATAAGTAATAAATAAAAACGACGCTGGGTTTTTATTGTGTGACCTAATCCCATTAAAAAGCAGAGGTAAATCAAGTACAGTATGAGGCTAAAAATTCCGCAGGTATTTTATTTTACAGCCATAACATTCGTAAAGCATTCAACGCACCGCGTTGCGCAACAACCGCATAAAATCATGCTCATCATCGGTTCCAGCTAAATGCATTATTTATCGATAACCAAAAGCAAAGGTCGCGCTTCAAAAAACCCTTAAAAGTTGCCAACTTACAACATGTCAAGTTCGCCGTATTGCGACAACTTAGGCGGACGTCCAGCAAAAACTGCGTGCCAGTGTCATGCCATGCCAAATGCGAAACATGAGCCCATACATACATTATCATCGTTGTTCAATAATTTATATTACACACAGATAACAGTATCCGGTTAAGATTATGATAAACTAGAATTATTACCAATAGTATTGATGACAGTAAAAATCAATCAAAGAATTACGTATTTAACCATTTTTTTAGGAAACAGTTTAATTTTATTTTTAAACAACGAATAATAAAAAAGTCAGTATAATCGAAAAAATACTGAGTTTATAATACAAAGGTATTGATTAAATGAAATGTCTTTAATTTTCTAAACTATTGATAGTCTCATCAACAGAAAGTCTAATACTAATATTATATATAAAATCTTACTTTTTACATGTAGTTTGTTTTCAAAAAGAAGTTACAGATAAAAAACCTCGTATCATTTCTTATTTATTATCTAATAAATCAATATGATGAAACTATCGCAACAGATGATATTATTTTAAACTTATTTGTAACTGTACTATAAATAAATAAGTGATAACTTGACATGTTAAATAACGCAAAATTTATAAGGAACAATATTTACAACAATTTAAAAATCAGACATAAACTAGTAAATCCTGGTAAAGCTTGGACGTACTTGTATTAACATGTAAAGGAATCTAGACTTCAAAGCATATAAAGAATTTTATAATTATTTATAAACAATTACGAGTCGATTGCAAAATGTAATATCTGTTTGGTGTTGAAATAACACTTTTTTTTTTATTTACAGTCATAAAATTGCAGTTGTGTATAGATATATCTAAGACAAAGCTGATGGATTGTGTAATGATCAAAGACTTTGATAAAAACAACCCGCTTTTTCTTTCTTTGATGCACTTTCTCGTATAGTATGACAGGGATTTTGACTTTCTTTATCTGATTCTTTCAATTATTTTTAATTTCATTATTATTTTCCTTTTCATATAAACGGAATTATGTTAAATGAAGCGTTAGTTGTTGTAAACTTCCTTTACGTGTTTTAAAATAAATATGTAGGAATGTAGAGATTATACGTCGATGGCACAACTTAATATTAAAATACCTTAATAAACAGTAACGAACATGAATCATTTGCTTGTGTAAGTTATTACAGGATGGAGACACTGCGCAATACGATGGCACCGCGAAAGCGAATCGACCCGACGGTGAAATGTTTCTCACAATGATTAACGTCTTAACAACTGCGAATATACAAAATCAAACTAAATCCAAAATAAATGTAGTAATTAAACGACGAACAAAGAGGTTTAGCTCTTCATTTTTAATAAGGACAGAGAGTGCAACAACTTACCAGCGTCAGTGTTTCCTCCAAATACGATGCGGGCGTCTTTAACAAAGAGTGAATAGGCATTTGCTTGATTAATCCACTTTACCACTATAGACCACATCACCACTTAACAACAGGTAAAATCGAGGTTAAGCATTAACCTTTATCGTTAAAAAAACTCCTGGGTTATTACAGCTATTTTCTCCTCTGTCTCCTCTCAAGGTTATTACAGTTATTTTAATAAACCAGTACGTAAAATTAATGATGCCAGTGAAATTGATACAGAAAGTTAAGTAACTTCCTCAGCACCTAAAACTAGTCTGAAAACGTTAATTAATTCCAATAAAAGGCGTTATAAGGCGATTGCAAGGAGGCTCTACAAGAAAAAAAAATTCCTAAGAGAAAGTTATTAGATTACTTCCAAAAATAGAAATAAGTATTTGTACATGTATGTAACAAAATATGTGTATATGTATAAATAAAGATGATTGTAACAGTAAGTTGTGCAACGCCGAGACAAACCCATAAGGTTAAGCGGCGTTATAGCATTTGTTTGTAAAAAAAAAACGAAAGTATTAATAAATTAAAAAAAAAAAACTACATTTAAATATTACAGGTCAATGGATTTAAGCCCCAAATAACAAAAGGTTCTATCTCAACACAATTTTCCTTATCAATGCAATATACGAGTGTAAAGAAATTAAACCCAAGAAATTAAACTCATCTTCTGTTAGACAATATATATTCGTTCAGAGTTACAGCACTTCCACTTAGATTCGTACAATAATCGTATTGTGTCCTCAGTCCGTCAACTCTTGTATACCCACTAACTGTCGTCGATCACGTTTCATACGGAACTCAATTACATTTTAATAATTCAACTTACCACACTATCGAACAGTAAGTCTCACATTGCCTTTTAAAATTATTATTAACATTTACAATCATATTACACATAAATCTTTAGCATATAGATTCGATTTGACAAGAATAACAAAGAATATCAGTGGAATCATAGTAGTTACATACATTGTTCAAATACATTTATTACTATACATATCTTGGATTGACTAAATAATGATACATATAGTATTTAAAAATACGTGTATCGTTAAGAGAGATTCGACAATAACAATTCTTAGAAAATATTGAACAAATATTTCATATATCGATTACACGTTTACGGAACGACAATAGTCAAGTGCACATCTTTTATAATTGATACTGTCAAATAAATATACGAAAACTCATATTATTTTACATGTTGGTTTAACAATTTTTGAAATCATTACAATATAATATAGATAAAGTGTTCACCTGATAGTAAGTGATACGTACGCTCATAACAACGTGGCTCTGATTAAAATGATATACAAAGCACTACATTGCGTTCATCGCTTTTAGACCTAAGGTATTAAGTATCGTTACTCCAGTACTTTCTCTGGCTTACAGCATATTCAAACTTGAAAATAATAATGTTAGCACAGTACTGTTTGGCGGCTGCAATAGGAGCTGCAGTAGTACCTACATAAACGATCTGCTACAACAAAGACCTATCACCAGTAATGAAGTGTAGATCAATCTTACTAGCGTCATACTGTTCTCAGTGAGTCCTCTTTACGAAAAAATGTGAATTAATCTTTTTGCATTTTTTACTCAGTATATAATGGTTTATTAGCATACAAATGCACCACCTTGAAAGTTATTTAACATATTAATAACTGTGTATTAGCAGTATGGTCACTTGACCATAATGGTGTATCTCGAGAGGTTCGCTTAACAATATTCAATTAATGGATTCTTGATTCATGAAACTAATGGAATATTTAGTGGACGTTAACGTCAGTATTGGAGGGCAGATGGTGACCATGAACATGTATTAAACAATTCTTATTTAATACGCAGCTGAATTCAGAGTTTTACCTATCTAAACAAAAAACCTAAAAATGGTCAAAAGTTTCTTTAACTATAAACATAATAATAAGTTACTATATATAATACTCGTAAGTTAGCGCATACTTAAATTAACTATAACACTAGTACATTTGATAATCATTTATAATATATACTTTTTATAATTTTGAGCCATACATGACGACTTGAAGACGACATATTCAGACGGGGTATAAGGGATCCCACACAACAACCCAACAGAACTCAACCCAACCTCACCTGCTCGTTACCTGCTCATCAACAAACTAGGTTTTGGCTCTCCACTGACTCGCATTGGGCCAACGAGGGAGATGGATCAAATACATTATTGAAGGAGAATTTTATCAAGCATTGAATGTATATAAACTGATGATGATTATAATATATATGTATAAAGAAACTAAGAGATAAGGTCAAATTTAAAATGAAAAGATAGTTCCTTCACCGTTGTGAGAGTAAGAAAACTGTACAGATGCAGAAGAAAATTTATTATTTTTAAGTTTGTTTAAGCATTTTAATACATTATATGACCATCAGGGCATAACTCAGATCGTGTTTAAGATCATGTATATAATAAAATAACCAGTCGTCATTGTTAACCTATTAAGATAACTGTTGAAGTTAATAGTTACCAGTCGTCACACTCACATAATTAAATATTATAGACGAGCAAGATATTTGTAACTATGTGGTGATAGGATGTTATACACTGCAATACGTTGCACAGTTTTTCAGCTATGTAGAAGCCGTGGAGATAAAAGATTTGATCATTATGTAAATTGATATAAGTTCAATTTACTTATATGTGCCTTAAACATAGACTTTATTAGAAATCTGAAGATTTAGGTCAATAGTCAATCGGATATATTCGTTATGAAGTCTTAAAAACTGTTTTGTATTTCTCTTCACATATCAATTTTTTTTTTTTATTTGAACTTCTCAGAAACACCTAAAATTAGTGTCCAATACATGGACTTAATGCCTATAGTCATTCTTTGCCAGTTAACCTAGGAGGTGGGAGATGATGTAGTAGGTGAATTGAGATAGTTATATTTAAAGCTTGAAAAGATGGTGTGGAATGTACATATAAATAAATAAATAAAATAATTTTATTTCGAACAATTTTTTGGTCCATGATAAGTTAGTAAGTTAATCTTAACAATAGTGTTAGTAACAATTAAAATAAATTAATAAATACGCAATATTAATTTAATAATTAAATACTTATATATACAAATCGATGACGTAAACATGTGAAAACGGAAGCGACTGTATAGCTTAGATGTGTTAGCTTTTTTTGTTCGACAAGGATGTTTAAGATCTTTATAGATCCTTATTTACGTATCCGCATTCAACATTGAATAATTCAAGATATTCTTACATATGTAATAAAGTGATTATATCTATTATTATGTATCTAATAGTTCGAGTTTAAAGATTTTTTTATTTGATAAGTCGACGAGACGAGCAAGGCGTTCACGTGATGGTTAGTTACACTCTTTCCCATAACAACATAGTGCTAGTTAAGATGGTATACAGCACCACATTGCGCTTGTCACCTAGAGATGTATGGTTTTAAGTCTCGTTACCCCAGTAATTTCACTAGCATGTTTGCATATTACTTTTTGATGGTAGAAATAGGAGCTGAGGTGGTACCTACCTAGACGGTCTCAATTACCAATTTCGTTAAAGAGAGAACTTTTGTAATTTAATTGTACGATTATTTCACCGTTGAATGATGATAAAGATGAAATTAATTATCATCACCACGAACAACACCATATTTACGATTTTTGTATCAAACGATACTAACAATTGCAGAACGATTCAAATCTTTACATTTCATAATAAAGCTACTTTTTTTTTCCTTTTCGCTCAAGGCGTAGGCTCTTTCGACCATACCGCCTATTCTTTCGTAGAATTTTTTTTCCTTAATAATATATTAACTTCATTTATGTCTTTCATAAAGCGACAAAGTAATTAATTAGTAAATTTCAAATTCTTTTCAAATCCATATTTTAAGTTATGTTAAATCATTGTCAAATGGTGTCAGATGTATTATCACTTGTTTTGTCAATGGTCGAATCCATGCAAATAACATAGTACATATTAGGACCTGAATTATAACCTTAATTTTATTTTTTTTTAATAAATTACATCTAATATATAATAAAGCTACTGTCAATACAGATTATGTTATTAAACCTACAAACATTAATTATGAACAAGTTAATTTATACCCTATGGATCGTTAGTATATTCGGTACACATTGAAAGATTTCTTAACCTTTTTCTTAATACTTATTTATTCAATGTCGTTAATGTTTGACTACAAGCACTCAATTATAAAAATCATTCAATTCCGTTATATTTTTAGTTATTATGTTAAATCCTTGATAAATTAAAAACAATTTACTGAACAGAAAATATCTATTAAACAGTATTATCTATTATTAATACTATTATTTCACATGTATATTATACTAAAATGTTAAATATTACAGTTTCTAGTTAGTGTCACAAGAACACTACTATCGAATCTACCCTTGTATAGTTTTTACTACAATTATGTAAATTAAATTACAACTAGGTTAAAGTAAGAATATCTTTATATAGTAAAATTCCAAATAAAGACACACTAACGATGTATCTATAAATAACCTTTATCTTTTTTTATTGACCCATAGAAAACAATGTTAACGGAAATCCTGGTTCATAGTTTACCGGTGAGCATCAGCGCTGTTTCTAGTTCATTTGAATTTTAAATTTCAAAGCCAAAAACTCTGTCTATTATTTACAATCAAACATTGATGCTGTGTACACATTCTGTAACATCAGACAGAAGGACAAAAAATTTAAATTGTCTTTTTATTATAAATATATATAAAAGGCTAATACTAAATCAAACAAAAGTGAGAAATCTCTATTGCTTTGTTATTAGTTAGTAAATTATAAATTGTGTTATACAAGCTATTTAAAGGCTGTATAACTAAAAAATTACTGAATATACATAAAGTAAATCATTAATATACTAATCAGTGTATTTAGTGGAAGGAATAGAAGATTTTTGTTATTGAGGCAAAATATAATACAACGAAAGCATTTACTTCTTACAACTAAACAAATAAAGAAGAAATATTTGCGATAACTTAACCGTTACTTTTGCCTCTATTTTGAATTATAAAACATCTAGATTCAATCTCTATTTTTCTAAAGATAAAAGAAAATACTTTTTTAATATGTTATAGAATATAAAGCGTGAAGAACAAAATGAACATATTTTAACTTTTAGTAAGAACTCAAGCATATAGTTTTTTAGTATTCAAAAGGTCGTTCACAACACTTATTTATTTAGATAAATAACAAAGATTATCTAACATTGGTATTAAAAAAATTCCAAATAGTTGTACACGTTGAGGTCATACAATATGTTAAATTAACTCATCCTCATATTGACCACTACTCATGTATTATACAATCTTTATATTCATACAAATGACTACGCAAATTAAAAAAAAAACTCCGCTCATCGACTCAAGATACGAATAAACTTAAAAAAAAATCTTCAAACATTCAAACATATTTATGTTTTATATTAAAAATGTTATCAAGTATATAGTCAAGGACGAATTTTTAGATGTTGAATAACAAAAGAGACGTTATATTAGATATTATCGTGTTGCTCTTCTGTTGGACTGAACTTAATCTTAAGAAGACTTAAAAGATTTTAATTTCATATAAAAACTATATACTATTTAGCGTTTCAATGAGAAAACATCAATTTTGTTTTACTTTACTTCATCATCATCACCAAATAGAGGATGATTTGGGCCATCTGCTTCCATTCTGACAGAATGCGAGTTGAAGGGACTTTTGTCACTTAATTATTATTCAGTATTTTGCTATAGAAACTATAATATGATAATAAAGCCTAACATATATTTATATGAGCACAATGTGATAGAAAGCATATCACCTCATTGATGACTGGCAGATGGAGGCACTCACTATTCCCATTCGGGAGCCGTGATAGGTACCGGGTCCGAATCGCGCCAATGAATTTTACAATTTGTGAGCAGTTAGTATAACACCAGCTAATATCACGTGCTCTGACGGTGAAGGAGAACATCGTGAGGAAACCTACATATCTATGTGATGACCATCCATCGGACTAGTATGTGGAATGGAGAAGGCAATGGAAACACTACTTCATTATAACTGCCATGAAAGTCGTCGTGTTTCACTACACATGATGACCACGACCCTCAGTCATGACGAAATAAGACTCAGAAGAAGATCAACATTCTAGATTAGTTAGTCTACTAAAATTCTTAATTGTAAGTTTGTGATATATATTTTTTTAATTTAAAAAACTTTTTTGCAATACCTAAAAATTAGTGTCCAATATGCGGACTTAATGCCTACAGGCATTCTCTACGAGACAAATAAGGAGGTGGAAATCCTTATTTAAACGACAATGTACTTCCGTCTGTCCGTCAACAATTTCCAATCTCGTGATCTACAAGGTGTAGGAGCTGGTGCTGAAATTTGTCATACAGACAGATCTCGCTTAGATAAGATCATAGCCGTTGGAATTTTGTTGGTATATGTTCGGGTTATCGAGTTGTACACCCACAAAATTTCAGAATTTTGTATGGGCCACTTCTTATATTTAAAGCTAAAAATATAATAATAGTTATTATAAGGTATATACATTTACTTATACATACATACCATTATATATATGTTCAAAATTACACAAAAATGAATCTTTTAGTAATATTGTTATTAATATAAGATGTTAATAATGTATGCATATAGTCGTTGGATTATAACGGGGTCGTGTGGTCAAGTTTGAACGGTGACCAGCAGACCGGCTCAGATATGCGCCGGAGTCGATACGGCCTTACATAACCATAACACGCTTTCCTCTACAATTTGTATAAACATGCTTTACGTGGAGTCATACTAAAATAGCAGCCCACTTACTCCCACTGTTGGGACCTTCACAAAGAGAGCTAAATTGAGATTAAGTGTGAGTTAGCAGATGCATGTACATAATGCCTTCTCATCTTCAATCTTAGTGAGAATCGAACCCGCGCCTCCTTGAGTGAGTGCAATTGCTCATATTCCTGCCGCCAAATAGTACTGTATTAGGATTTGAAGGGTGCTGTATGCTAGTGAAATTACTGTGGTAACGAGACTTAACACCTCATGTCTTCTCACCTCAAGTCTGGATGTGATGCTGTGTATATCATCTTAACTTATAACTTACCATCATGTGAAGGCATTTCTCGTCTTTTCGACTCGTCGAATAAATATAAACTGAACAATTTACTTCAAAGTTATTTCAAAGTAACACTAGATACCTATTTTGCAAATCGCTTCAGCTTTTTGTATTAACAAAAAGATTAAAAGCTCTTCTTTAATCCTATCTCATTAAATTTAAAAGAAACCGAACATTTAATTACTGGTAATGAGATATAAATATATGAAAATAGAAATTGTGTACGATATAGTTATTTTTTAAACGTTTTTGGTTAACAGATATCGATCAAAGTGATAATGATAACAACGCTTGGTTGTAGACAGTTTGTACAGATATACTCGTAGTAATGTTAGTGTTGTTTAAGTTTTTTTCGTATTCAGGAAATCAATTACGGACAGTTAAATCTATACGAATTGAATGTTAATTTATTTTATATGTTAACTTGTTTTACATAACAATAAAGAAGTAGCGGCATCAAGCACTTGTTAGACGCCGCTTACGTCAACTTTATATTAGTTCCAATATATTCTTTGATTATGTATTTTCGTGTGTATATGTGTATCTTCATGTATATTTATTTAAACGTTGTATACATATAAATATATCTAAATGTACTGAAAATATGTGTTGAAATTTAAACTCTTTCACTTCACCTACCACCGCTTCGCCTCATATTCTACGTTGCCAATAGGCATTAATTCCGCTTATCGAACCCTAATTTTAGGTTTAATAATATAGGGTCATAAAAACAAAATAAATAGATCTTGTTTAAATTTTATTATATACGAAATATACTCCATGATCTACTGAATATAGGCTCTTTAATATACTATGCTGTGGTTGTAAGATTAGTAGGTTGGTAAAGGTCACTAGTTAAGCTGTTATCCTTTCTCTATAATTATCTTCTCTTTCTCTCTTAAGGTTAGGTAGTGTGGATATTTACCTATATCCAAACTTAAAGCTTACTTGAAACTAACTTCTAGATCCCAGAGTTGTGATAACTTAGTTGTTTAAACGCCGTCCTTCCCCTCCGAAGTTACCGGATTCGAATCCGATCTGCAGCAATGAATTCTTCAATTTTTATGCAGTTAGAATAACACCAACTAATATCAAGTTCTTTAAACCTTGTATCAAAACTCATGGCTAAAAGCCATAGAAAAAACTTCTAAACCATATAATTAGTTTTGTATTTATCTATTGCCGCTGGAACAACATCCCGCAACCACTAAAGCTCCTAAATTTTAGAAATTTTAAAATAAAGGTCAAATAATTGTTTTTAGAGCAACAATTGGACTTGAACTTGATCAAAAAATTGTAGTTTTTACCAAATTTTATCAGCCGCGTATGTATCTTACCTAAAATATAGATAATTGCATAGAAATTTTGGCAAAGCTTATGTTATTTTTCACCTTACTTAAAACTATCTTTTCCCAACTCGGTACTAACATTATTGTCATCTTAAGTTATCATACATAGAACAAATCATTAAACAATCGCTTTGTTCATTTCATCTCATTATTTCATTATGTCGCTTAGAACTACTAACTAATGTACCATTTTATTTATTTATTAATTCATCCCTTCCGACACTGCAAAGGTTCCACGTAATATCAGCGCTGCAGCATTAAGTTTGCTGCAGCAGATGCTGAGTGGAGGCTTGTTTAACACCATATCGCAATATTCTGTATTATCATTTTTTATTATTTTGTTTCTATTATTGTCTGTGTGTTAAATAAAGTTTTTTTCTTTCTTATTTCTTTCTATTGGTGGTAATGAAAACCAGAAATTCCTCCATTGCTATATACTTTAAAAAAATCTCAGCTGTTTTTTACCGCAGTATTAGACGCCGTATTTAACAGTTTTTCGTGAATTTTATTATTCTAAAACTTAAGTTTTTTATATATAAAAGTAGTGATATAAACCTGTACAATAAATTCAAGCTATATATATTGAAGAAATCTAACGGCGTTAGGATGATTGACATTGAAAACTGGTGCATTATCATCAGGTCCGGCAGTGACTTATACGGCCACAGGGCTGTCGAGATGTGATGCGGATGGAATAGTAAACACTTGTTTGCAATGTCATGTGTCATAGGTATCCAATCGTTGAAAGATGTTTATACTTAAATAGACATTATAATTGCAATAAGAATATTATGCAAATCACTTATTAAATCGTATTCAGTAGGCAACACTTCTTGCTCTGTAGAAAACTGATGCGAAACTAAGGAGGTTAGACTTTTTCGTAATCACAAACATTTTATATTAAAGGATAAAAAAAATTATTTGGCACACTTCAGTATGACATTCCTATTATATCCTATCCCGTATACTTTATAAAATATTATTACTTGTGTAACGATATGTTTCTTACCAAACAATATACATTACATTCAGTTAAATATATACAATACATACATTCCTTTCCGTATAGCAAAATAAGTATCTAAGTTCTAAATTTTAGTAATAATTTTATATATATGTAAAGAAACATTTCTAGTAATAATTTTGTAAATGTTTTACGACTTTTTTTTGGGGTATTCAGTAATAAAAGTATAATAAATGCCAAAATGACTAACAAGTAGATATACGTAAATTCCACTTCTCCGTTCTGAATAATAATATTAGACATATTACTCTTTTTTAACAAAAGTAAACCAGTAATTATAAAAACATAACCAGTAATTATTTGTTTATCAGCACTAATTAATATTTTGTTTCATATATCGAGCAATGTTTGAATACTACTCAGTCTCCTATATTATAAAACCTAAAACATTCATCTAGTCATTTTGTTTATATAATAATAACGAATATATTTTTTCCTTATCGCCTAACTAAAAATCAATCGATACTTAAAAATTATTCCGTGTAATAAATTAATTATTATTAATGTTTATAATATACACGGAATGTAGTCTTTATGAAATGTAATCAAACTCCGTCAGTACGTTTATAAACATACCTCATTTTAAACTATGACCTTTCACATAAAAATGCCAGATCTCATTATGTAAAAACAGTATTACAAATTTATTGCGCTGACCTTCCAAAATTGCTGGGGTTGCCAAATAATATAATCGACCATCGTCTGAAAGAATGAATTGTTTCAATTTCCTGCATATTAATCTTCTTCTTGAAGTGCCTCTTCCACTAAAGGCAATTAGCGGTCAGGTTTATAATATCGTTTTTGACAAAGAGGGAACTGATATGCTTGGTTAACTTCCTCCTTCGAATAGTAAATCTTCTGTTAACATATGAGATCTAGATTATTCTAAATCATCCATAATCGTATTATAACTTATGAAAAGATCAGCTTATAAGCAAAAAAACCAACTTGAGCTAAGCCAAATCCACCTCGTGGTGCATCCTGCTAATCAACAAACGAGGCTTTGGCTCCACACCAACTTACATTCGAGATAACCCGGATCTTCTCTTTATTGGGGGATGCCTGTAGCATTAGACGTCTATCAGCTGATGATGCAAAAGAAGCCACTGAATTATAACACTTTAATTTGTCTTCAACATCATGTAATTTCCCGGATCTTTAGTATGTATATGCACGAAAACTGTCGAAGGATTTTTTGTGTTTTATGCAAGAAGGTCAAGGTCCTATGTTATTTGGCAAAAGGTTTACGGATGCGTTATGGAATTTTTTTTGTTTCGATGACGACACATTCAAGGAAGTTATTTTTTACGCGTCGAGGACGACGCGACGAGTTAAGTGTTCACCTGATCGTAAGTGATACGCTTGCCTATAATAACGTGACGCCGGTTAAGACATACACAGCACCATATTGCGCTCATCGCCTTCAGACGTAAGTTGTTGTCTCGTTACCCTGGTAATTTCACTAGTATACAGCACCCTCGAAATCGGTAATGTTTGCACATTACAATTTGGAGCTGTTTTGGTACCTAGTACCTATCTAGACGGTCTTCGGTAACGGGGTCCTACCACCAGTAATTAATGATATACTACTTCAATTACTATGTATAGTATATGTAACAGTGTAAATCTATAATACCTTCAATATATATACTTTTAGTTTTTTTTTAATAAATAATCATAATTCTGTAGCTATGTATAAATTATCTATTTAATGTTACATCAGTTTCAACTCTTGCACCTACCTACAATATCTATAGCCTTACAGGGTTGCGTCCTGTATATGTTAATAGTGTACGTTAAGTATAAATAAATAGACAGAAGTTTACAATTTTCAATAGCCAGCTTTCTTATGATTAATTATTTTCATTTTCTGTTCTGAAAATCAAATTGCCCTACTGTGAAATATTCATCGGTGGAAATAATGAGCTAAATAATATGTTATAAACCAATTGGTATTCGAGAAGCATGCGAAGAAATACAATAAACAAACTAAAATACCAATTCTTCCTAGATGTTATCTAAAGTACTACATAAAGCGAAAGAAAAATGAATTTTCTTTTTTTAAATAGTTTTTTATTATAATAATTTATTAAACATTTTGTGAATTGTATGGTGTTTGAGCCAATCTCTTTAAATAGATTTAATAGTGGAATAGTTGGTAGATCGCCAAACGGAATACCATTCTCATCGCCAAGTACAGTCATTTACAATGAGTTATAACTACGCACATTCTATTTATTTATAATTAATATGTATTTTATTTACCTAAAAGACGAGAAAATGCATAATCTTTAAGACAACATTTTATATCTCATTACTACTGTAATATTTCTTCTCAGTTTATTCCAGACAGTATGTCGCAATTTACAGTACCGCTGGAAAGTTAAACATAAATAAAAAGGATAAAATTATTAACAATTACTGTCGGTCATCTAAACCAGAACCATCGCTATACTTTCTTTGCTCCATTGTGTTATGATTTCAATGATAATGTAGATAGTTTTTTTCTCTCTGTGAGTCTTTTCCATCAGAGAAACTGCTAAAGTCGAGTCATTTATATCCGTGGGCTTTGAAAAACGCAAATTTATAACAGTCGATTATAGGAAGCTGATGTTGATAACATTTAAAGAGCTGTGTTCATAAAATTGTAATACGAAATCACAGCATTCCTTAACCGGGATTTACTATTTGCTGAAATTTTAACTTCGTAAAGTCTAAGTGTTAGAAAATGTTTGAATACACACATGTAGAAAGCTATCATCTATCTTCAAGACTAGAATAGGATGTGCCGTAATTTATCTTTTCCCCTAACACAACCAAATGAAGTAGAAAGTTACTATATTTTTAAATAAATACCCCTTTAACTTTAACTGTAGAAATTGACTAAAAATGAATTCTCCTGTAAGCAAACAGACCGGGCATTTCAAAAGTCTGAACTTTCCAAATGTTAAAAGCAATGCTAAGTTAATTGCCGTAGTTATGTAAAACTGATTCTTTCCGTCATTCTTCGCGCATTGTTTCATTAGGACATGGTATGGAGTTATTTAGAAACGTTCGTCGGCGTGTCTGTTTGTCCGTCTGTCGCAACATTGAGGTCAGGTTCATTAGTTTGGAACACTTAAGTAGTTAAGTATTACTAATGTGTATTTAACCGGGAGGTAATTTTTTTTATAACATTTTCAGGTATTACAAAAATAGGTTGATGCAGAAAAAAGATTATTCTTTTTTTGAGACTACCTCTTCACTGTTGAAGGTTAGCTGATAGATTTGCAAATTTATTCCCATGTTGAGCCACGTGCAACAGGCGCTCTATAGTTATGATACCAGTCCACTCCCATATGTTAAAAAGATTATTTATAGTATTTATCTTAAAGCGAAATGAGCTATCGTTCTATAACATTCATCTAATAACAATATTGCTATAGGTTTGTATGTATTAAAGCTATAAAAAATAGCGTTTATGTCAGCACAATTTTAACAATTTACCAATACCTCATTTTATATTCAGTGACAATAAAACGAAAGCCGGTAAACAGTGCTAAAGCAAATTAATCTAACTCTTGCTTTATGATTACTTGAGACAGGATAAATGGAAGATAAGCGTGTTCGTAAATTTAAAGTAAACATTTTAAATTCCTGAGTGGATGTAATCTTATAAACTATTTATTTTGTTTATTTATACGTGAATTATGTAAATGGCAGGCGATAACGAATTTTCGTAATTCTATAAATCTAATAAATTCATGAATACCTCAACTCGATCGCTACTTTGTATTGAGTACCTATGTGTAATCAACATTCCACCACAAACAGCCGGAATACCTTGGGCTTCTTTAAGATATTTCGTTTTCACGATCATTTCAATATATACATAAATATAGCATATATCAAAATAATTGACGCGTATAAAATCACCAATGTTTTGAAAAGTTGTGACTATTTTTGAAAAAGAAGCGAACTATGTGCGCGTTTTTTATATTAGATTAAGAAATTTCACTGATGCCTCGTACCTCGTCACTATTTTTTATCTGAAGGTATCCCATGCCATTCTTTCAGTCTCTACTCAAGAACACGGCAACTTAAAGAGTTGTCTGTATTTAGGTAATATTGGCAATTTACTACCCCTTTAATCAGCTTATCTGTTGAGCATACTGATGACGTTAGTTCTTTGTATGTTTACATCGTTGCGGAATTGATCCTGCAGAGAAATCCCGGACATAGCACATTCAACTTGAAGATCTACTCTACAGTGTTTAACTGTACCATTCATAATAACAGGTACTATACACAAACAGAAGACTTTAGATAATTCTTTATGTAATTTTTAGAATGCGTTAGTTTATCTTCGCGTCAGTGATAGACGCCTATAATTTCCGAATAGCAATCAAACGCTTTTGTTTTTTATGATGAATGTGTGCACCAGGCGTTCTTTGACATTTTTACAAAAATAAAAAAATTTGATATGTTGTTACACAGGTGCTGTGCAGCTAAACAACCTTACTGTTCATTCTAAAGCGGTTTTAAATATACATCATAAATATATCATCACACTCATTGCTTGTACATCTAATAAGAATTTAGGAATTTGTTTACCTCTCTAGGTTAACAGTAGACATTTAAAATCATAATTTTAAACATACGCATCACTTAATCAATCAAATTCGTACACGTGCCGCTCTTTAAGTAAATCTCTTCATAAAGTTCAATGTTACAGCCGTTGTGAAATAATTATTGTGTTTACATAACCTAAAAAAATAATAATTGTGTTTAATATTCAATGAAGTAATAATATTTTAATTAC
This sequence comes from Pachliopta kotzebuea, assembly GCA_018246255.1. NCBI lineage: Eukaryota > Metazoa > Arthropoda > Insecta > Lepidoptera > Papilionidae > Pachliopta > Pachliopta kotzebuea. The sequence continues at coordinate 26,572 of DWLS01000719.1, forward strand.
ACTTAGAAACTTATTAATGAAAGTTTTGTAGTGTAAAGTAAACTTGTCGATTAAAATTTAAACTAAAACCTTTGTAAGAGATGGCGCAGAGTCCTAGCTATGGGAATGTGTCATGTTTCTGTTTTAGCAGACAAAAAACAAACAAATTTCTGAGGATATGTTTTCTATTGCAGAGGCTGTCACTCCACATAGCGGTAGTGCTGCTGTCCGTGTACAACACGTGTAAGGCGGACCGCCAGTCGAGGGACGTATCTGAACTCTTCAACCGGAACTATGGCGTGCGAGGAGCGCCAATCGAAGCTAATTTAAATGAGGACGGATACTTCTACCCGAAGCCGAAGATACCATTCCCGCCACCTCCGCCACCGCCGACCAGAGCACCGCCCCCACCACCGCCGCCGCCGACCCCGCGCTGCTCCACCTCACCGCCGCCGACTGCTTCACCTTCGTGATGGGCGCCATCTGCCAGCAAGGTAATTACGACGGCACGCGGCCTACTCCTCAACGATTAATACATAACATTTATCAAAACTAAATATACGGATTTCGTCGCATTTATTTCAATGTTTCTATTTATATAAAGGCACTTCTGCGTTATCAAAGGGAGTTTACATCGCAAGGGCGTGGGGATTTGGACCTAGTTGGTAGATATAATGTTTATCAAA